>JANBPA010000039.1:0-58348 GCA_027575275.1 Coemansia sp. RSA 2711
TAGTGATTTGCATTGTTATGATTTGCAATAAAGTAGCTGCAAATTATTTTGACAGTGTGGTTTGTCAGAGTCAGAGTAGTTTGAAGTAGATATAATGAAATTAATCTGAAATAGAAATAGGCAAAACGGAATGTCGCCCAAATAAATGGGACTTTGTGGCGAAGGTATATTTCAACCTTGGTTTGACAGTTTCTTGCTTGATCAGCGTTCTCGAGGCCACAGCGCACATCACTTGTTCGTGATAACCAGCTGAAGGAACTATATAGCAGAACGCAAACGCAATTCATATATTCAGCACAACGTGTGGTTACATAAAGAAAGCGACGTTTTGGATGTACTACCCGGAATATAAGTTAATTAGCTTCATAAAACACAGCGGATTGCAACAAGGTAGCACTCATGTGCGTGTACTTACAGTGTCAAGGCTCATGTTAACCCAGCCATCCTGGTCGTTGTCCAGGCGGCGGAACGAATCCGTCAGCGAGCGGATGGTGACACACGCGTTGATGAAATTGTCAAAAGTGATGGCACTCCGACCTGTATTCGCCATTTTGACACGTCCAGCTATTGTTAGTACACAAACACACATGGAATGCGCTTACCCGGCGGTTTGCGAGCAAAGACGATGAAAATTTGTGTGAAACGCAGCACATGAAAAAAAAGCAGGAGGTGGCAGAAAAAAGAGAGGTGAGGTTTAGTTCACGTTAAAGGCAACGTTTGGTGCGAGCAGTTGCACAAAAGCAGAGTGTTGTTTGGCTTACCTTGCATGTCATATTTGCGGAGCAGCGTGTCAACCACCTGCTGCGACACACGGAAACCGAATGCCGACAGCGCCTGAAGTAGCTCGTTGCGGTCAATAGTGCCCGAGTTGTCAGCATCGAATCTACGGAAGCACTTTTTCCAGTCCTCAATGTATTGCCACAGGCCGACAAACTCGTCAAAGCCAATGGTGCCACTGCGGTCGCGGTCAAACATGCCAACCATCAGGCGCACAGTGTCCATGCTAAACTGGCTCCAGTCACCGTTGACAAGGGCCTGCTGGAGTTCCTTGGGGTCCAGCTGGCCGCTGCGGTCGCTACAACATGATGCCGAATTTGCGATTAGTGTGCATACACACGAAAGAAAATTCCGGGATCCCCACGCTGCTTGGCTGTCACGCGTGTACACGTGCGCCGCTGCAGAATGCCAACACAGACAAAGGGCTAGAAGCGGTAGAAACCGAGTACGAGGACAATACACGTAGCACATACCTGTCGACTGCGCGGAACCAGTATTGCAGCTGCTGGAAATTGTCGCTCTGGCCGCCCTGGCCGCCTTGTCCACCGTAACCACCGCCCTGGCCGCCATAACCGCCGCCCTGGCCGCCATAACCGCCACCCTGGCCGCCATAGCCGCCGCCATAGCCGCCCTGGTTCTGGTTCGGGGGTGGAGGGCGACCGTAGTTCTGCTGGGAGTTGGGAGCGCCGCGATAACCGTCGTAGTTCATTGCGAATAAGATGCGGAATTGATTACTTGTTAAAAAAGCGAGATGAGGAAAAGAAAGGCCACGGCAGCGACGCGCAGGTTTTCAAGGCGAAGTATTCGTCGGCTGCCCCCATCCGCAAGTCACGCCGCTGCGCAGTCTGATTGGGCGCTGATTTCCTGCAGTCTGGGCAATCCGCCGTACGCAGCAATTACAGCGGGCAGGTGGGACGGAGCGGCTGCGGCTGCGCAAGCCATGGGACTGGTTGGGGAGGCCAGGCGCTCTGCAGCAAAGCCGCGGGGTGGCATGTGCCGGCACCTTGGCGCTGGCAAGCCTGGCGTCCGTGTCATGCCTACAGAGTGCAGTTCTGCGAGCGCAGACCATACTCCAGCCCTGTTTCATGAATGTGCCTGGAGATATTTAGCCAGCAGCACAAGCGGGCTGAATTGAAGTTTATTTAGAGGCAGGATACGGGTCTACGTTCGGTAATCTAAAAGCCCTTCTTCTGCCGGACAACGTGGGTGCGCAGTTCGCGACGCTTTTGCGCAAGACTGCGTCTGCCCTTCGACACCACGCTGCGCTTGTGGGAAATCATCTTGAAGTTCTTGGTCTTGCGCTTCTCCCTGTTGGTCAAGCTGCGGCCTTCCTTCTCACGTTGGGCCTTCCTGCTCGAGAATTTATCTCGACCCTCGCGCCCAGCCCGGATCGACTGCAAGCGCTCTTCGTATGTGGCCTTGCGCCGCCGCCGTGAGTGGTAATCGCCCAGAATGTCCCAGGTATTGACCATGCCGTCTGCATCGTCTTCGTCGGCCTGCGAGCCATCGCTGCCGTACTCCTCCTCCCCCTCGCCGTTACTGTCTTCATAGTCCGAATAGTCATCGTCGTTGTCGGTCTTGGCCTTCTTGGCCTTCTTGGGCTGCTTCTGCTGACCCTCGCTGCGCTGCCGCCGCTTCAGCCGCTCGATGCGTGCAAAGTCCTCGTTGGTTAGGAACCGAACCATATCAACCCGCTTCTTGACAATAGGCTTGCTGGTACCAGCAGCTGCTGGTGCTTCGGGAGTTTCGTCGTCACCAACGCCATCGCCGTCATCTTCGTCATCGTCGTCATCTTCGCCGTCGTTGTCGTTGTCGTCGTCGCCGTCGTCGTCGTTATCGCTAAGTGCCTCCTGCTCGCTGCCCTCAGACTCCAGCTCGCTGACAGCAGCCTCGTCGTTCTCAGCATCACTTGCCAGAGGCTCCAGATCACTGGATGCGGATTCCACGTCGCTCAGGCCAGCTTCCGATAGCTCCAGATCAGAGTGACCCTCGTCTGCGCTTGCATACTCCAACTCGTCCAATGAA
Organism: Coemansia sp. RSA 2711; assembly: GCA_027575275.1. NCBI lineage: Eukaryota > Fungi > Kickxellomycota > Kickxellomycetes > Kickxellales > Kickxellaceae > Coemansia > Coemansia sp. RSA 2711. Next base: position 2,803 of record JANBPA010000039.1, read on the forward strand.
CTGCTGCCGTCATCAGTCAGCTCCAACAGCTCGGCGCCGTCAACGCCCTCGGCAGGGCGCACCTCGCCAAATGACAGCGGCCCGCTACCGGCGCCGCCCGCACTGAGATTCATAGTCGCTTCGCGCCCACGCTCGCGCCGGTGGAGCATCTCGGGGTTAAGCTGTCGGTATAGCGTCAGCAGACTGCGCGCGGCCATCATCACGCCCTTGTCCTTGTGTTTACGATACATGATCAGGTCGTTCAGCAGATCGGGGTCAATGGCAAGCGGCTGCCGGACAGCTATGGCGCGAACGGTGTTGAGGCCCGCACACATGACCTCAGGTGCGCAGTGGTCGGATACAAAGTTGTCTGCAATCGCGCGGATAAGCGGCTGCAGTACGTCGGGAGGCGTAAATGCGTGCGAAGCGTTGGCTAGGAGCGCCAGAATCTGCGTCACCTCGAGTTGGTGCGGCTGCAGGTAGCGCTGGAGGAACGGGTAGAACGCCATAAGTTGCAGCTGGTGGTGGCCGATTAGCCGCGAAACAAGCTTGAGCAGGATCAGTCGCACCTCAAATCGATCGACGGTGCTGCCACCGCGCTTGGTCGCGGTTGCCGACCGATGAACCCGAGCGAATAGTTTCTCAGCAAAGCTCTGCGCATCATGAACCAGGCTGAGCGCATCAAAGTTGACTGCCGGCCCGCTCGCGCGCTTCTTCTTCTTACTGCCTCCAGCTCCAATACCATCCTCATCATCTTCCTCAACCACCTGTCCATCGCGAATTGCCTGTGCGCGCGCGTGAACACGGGTCGCCTTCTTGAGAATACGCATGCGGGACTTGGACTTCTTGTTCACCTTGGATTGATGTTCGATCTTGATTAGGTTGACCCTATTCTTCATGGTCTTGCCCGCGCTGCCAGCGTTGGAGTTTGACTCGCCATCGTCAGAGTCGTCAGAGTTGTCGTTGTCGCTCTTCTTGGTCGGGTTTAGGAAAAACTGCGCCGCCGTAAGCATAACCTTGTTGATAGGCGAAAAGCACGCTTGCACAATGACGTTGACTGCCTTTGCGTCGGTCCAGATGTTCTTGCGGTAGAGTTCAATGCACACGTCTAGACTCTTCTTTGCTGCAATTGCTCCTTCACCGTGCTTGTCTTGCGCATCGGCGGCAGTGACCATCGTGTACATAAAGCTCTGGAGTGACTTATTCAGCTTGTGGTCACGGTGCTTGCCCTTATTTGCCATCTTGACGTCGTTGACAATGTGCGTGTAGAGCATGCTGCGCAGCTTTTTGTCACGACATCTGAAGAGCGTAAAGAACAGCGGCATCACCTTTGCATTCGAGACCACGCCGCGGTTCCGCAGCAGAATCAGCGCCTGCACAATCGACTTGCGCAGCTCGGAATCGAGCACTGGATAGTGTCTCTGTAGAAGCTCGATCAGCTGCATCGGGAAACGGGCGCTCTTCTCCGGGTAGCACCGCGCTACCTGCGCCAAAAAGTGGATCAGCTCGCCAAACTCCTTTGCATCCTCGTCAGGCTTCAGCTCGAATATGGCCAGCGAAGCCTCAAAGTGGTGCAGCTGCTGGTTGAACTCCTCCTCGTACGACCGCGGATCGCGCTTGATCAGGTTCTGCAACTGCGGCAGGTTGCTGAGCAAATTTGCCGACCGAACCTTCTGCCCCATGGTACAGTGCGATGAAAGAGCTGGCTGAAACTGCAAGAAATAGTGGAAACTGCCTTGGCGGACAAGAAAGCTGCTGCCACAGAACACAATTTTTGAGCTGAAAAAACTGCATTTTTATTGATCCCGTAATCATACATGTTAATCACAATCTGTCTGAACACGCCAGCAGCAGTTTCATGGTCCAGCGTTGGCTGTTGTGCCAGTTGCAGCCGCTGCGCCCGGAGACGGTGCCGGCTGAGCCTCCAGCTGCTTTCCTTGGCCCGCTTGGCTGCGTTGCTCGGAAACAATGTGAAAGTTTACGCCGGTGAGCGTGTACTTTTCCGGGGGCAGCCGGACGCCGTATCTCTCTGGAATCAGCGGCAATGGATGCTTGTTGCGTTCCTCAGCCAGCTCCAGAAGAAACTCCTTCTCAGGAGGCGACGTAAACGAGTAGTTGACCCGGCCCTGGATCGCCAGCCGCACATCTTCAAGGTCAATTTCCGGCTTTTTAGCGTGCTCGGCATACACCAGTGCATCCTGTAGCACGTCAACCGTATAACGGTGTGAGAATTCCAGCAGCTGGTTGATGACGCTTGGATCGCAGTCGGTTACGCCGTGCGACTGCAACAGCAGCGCCATGATTTTGTAGTCGCGCGGCGTCTCATCGGGCTTGTTTGGCGTGTCCTCCATTTACCCGCAGCACTGTCCAACTAAGCAGAAGCAGAGATTGAACAACTACATATATACATAATACCAAAGGACGCTACTTGCGATGTGCAGCTCAAACGGCTTTGCCCGATTTTGCCAGAGTGTGGGTCTTGCACGTGATCACAAATTGTAAACAAAAAAGCCCAGCATTCTTTGCGATAAACAAAAACGCCGCTTTCTTCTCTTTCGCGCTCCGATATTTCTGCTGGTATTTTCCTGGAGCTGCTTGACATCGCGTATTTGTAGTCAGCTTTACTCACTCCCGTTTACAGACACCATGTCCGAGAACCCTGCAAAATCCTCCTTCGGCACGGCCACTCCGGGCCAGGGAAAGGTGGCGGCCAGGATGCCCAAGGATGAGCGTCTGGCTCGCGCCTCACCGCGGTCGGTAGGGAAACCAGCGGCCGGCTTATCCGACGGCACTTTATCGGGGCTACGCAGCACCAGGCCGCCATCGCCGCGGGGGAAGAAGGCAAAGCCAGCAACACAGTACGACCGATTTATCCCAAACCGCAGCGCTATGGATATGGCATCTTCGCAGTTCAACATTGCGCGCGCTGATGGCGATGCGCCGCTTGACGGAGCCACCATTGCATACCAAGAAGAAGTTGCACGAGCGTGTGGTGTATCGATCAACAAGCGCATCCTCACCTTCAAGGAAGAAGCGCCAACCAGTGAAAAGGACGATTTGCGGCAAGTGTACAGCAGGCCGGCTCTCAAGTCGAGTGCATCGACAAGCGCCAAGCGCCGCATCCTCAACACACCCGAGCGTGTGTTGGATGCGCCTGGTTTGGTGGATGACTATTACCTCAATCTACTCGATTGGTCCGTGTCCAACACGCTGGCCATTGGACTGGACCAGAGCGTATACCTGTGGAACGCCAGCAGCGGCGATGTAGACAGCCTGTGCCAGCTAGAGGGCGAATCTTATATTGCCAGCATAAAATGGGCCGCCGATGGGTCGTATCTGGCCATTGGAACCAGTGAAGGCGACGTAGAGATCTGGGATGCTGAGTCGCAGAGCAAGATTCGCACCATGTCGGGACACCAGGCTCGTGTTGGCGTCATGTCCTGGGAGCGGCACATTCTCTCATCGGGTTGCCGCGACGGCAGCATCTGGAACCATGACGTGCGCATCGCCAACCACAAGACTGCCGAGCTAGTGGCCCATGACCACGAGGTCTGCGGCCTGACCTGGCGCGCGGATGGCGCACTACTGGCTAGCGGCGGCAACGACAACCGAGTCAACATTTGGGATGCGCGCTCGACTGTTCCCAAATTCACCAAGATGCAGCACACGGCGGCCGTTCGGGCGCTTGCGTGGTGTCCCTGGCAGCTGAACCTACTTGCAAGCGGCGGCGGCTCGTATGACCGACATGTGCACTTTTGGAACACAACCACGACGGCCCGGCTCAACTCCATCGATACCGGTTCGCAGGTCACATCGATTCAGTGGTCGAACGAATACCGCGAGCTGGTCACGTCGCACGGATTCCCACACAACCACTTGGCTTTGTGGAGCTACCCGTCGCTGGCCAAGATTGTCGACATCCCGGCGCACGACACACGTGTTTTGCATACGGCCATGTCACCCGACGGTCAGACCATTGCCACTGCCGCCAGCGACGAGAGCCTAAAATTCTGGCGCATCTTTGAGTCTCGCACCAAGACCGGGCGTGCTGGCAAAGCCGGCACATCTTCGGCGATGCCGCAGGCTGCTGCCGCCGCCGGCGGCTCTGCTGCTGCTGCTGCTGCCAGCGCACTGGATGTTTCACGGCCCACATATATTCGCTGACCCCCTTTTAAAATCTACGTCACTGTTCCGATCAATAAATTACACCAGCTTGTGCAGCACCGGCCAGTCGCCGGCTCGACTGTGCGGCGATTAAGCATCAGCATTTGATCACATGTACCGCGGAGGATTTCCAAAAATTTAAACCAGCGTTGAAGCATACGCTTTCTCTTTGGATCAGCTAGTTTTTGTTCGTCGTTTATCGCATTTGAGAAAGCTGCCAGGCAGTCAATTCGCAGAATTCGTATTCTGCTGCGTTTTTGTGCGCTTATCTTTGTCCTTGGCTGCTCATGCAGCAGAGCCAGCAGCAGAAGCTGGCAGGGTCCTACTCTGGGTCGCTGGCCCTGGACCATGCGTTGTCTGGCGTGGGCGGCGCGATCGTATCCACCACGGCGTTCCACCCTCTCGATCTAGTAAAAATCCGACTGCAGGTTGATACGACGTCGCAGAACGATGCTATTCTCGGGCGGGCGGTGCGTGCAACGCGACACGTTATCAGTACCGATGGCGCCACTGGCCTGTATAGAGGGCTTACCGCCAACTTGGCCGGAAACTGTGCGAGCTGGGGTCTGTACTTTGCCTGGTACACGTGGATCAAGGATCAAATGGCTGGCGGTCGCTCGGCGGAAACGGTATCGGGCGTGAGTGTGCTATCGCCGGCGCAGCACCTTTTTGCAGGTGCCGCCGCCGGCGCACTTACACAGTGTATGGCCAATCCGCTGTGGGTTGTGAAAACGCGGGTATGCACAACGTCACGCAGCGATCCCGGCGCTTACCGCGGCCTTCGCGACGGACTTTTGCAAATAGCAGCCAAAGAGGGGCTTCGTGGGTTATACAAGGGTCTGGCGCCCGGTCTACTTGGCGTGGCCCACGGCGGACTACAATTTATGGCGTATGAGGATATGAAGAAGCGGCGATTACAAGCTGCACATCGTCCACCAGCTGAAAGCTTTTCTTCAGTAGAGCTGGCGGTGATGTCCTCGTCATCCAAGGTGTTTGCCCTGGCTGTCACATACCCTAGCCAGGTGCTGCGATCACGGCTGCAGCAGACGCCTAGACTGACAGGATTAGCCAGCGCGGGAGCACCGCGCATGGCATCGTACACGGGATTGGGCGATGTAATTTCCAAGACGTTTAGAACCGAAGGTATTGTAGGCTTCTACAAGGGGTTTGGGCCGGCACTGCTGCGCGTGCTTCCGGGAAACGTGCTCACATTCATCGTATATGAAAAAATTGCTAGTACTATGCGCCGAAACGCAACCAGCAACGATGACTAGGACTTCTCGTCGCACCTCGGGCCCTAATGTGTCTGTTTTGTAGTAGCTTTGCATTCAAGACTAGAAAGAATAACGAGCTTATGTATAATGCGCTATTGCATCGCAACATCAGGTACAGCGTCGGGTACAGCATCGGATACAGTGCTGGGCACAGCGTCAGGCGCAGGTGGCAGGTGCGCGAGTGTCTGCGCGGCAATGTTACCCTGGGGAGCTTCGGGGGATGCCATCGGCGGTTGCAGTCGTGCGTCACGCACCGCGTCGATTAGCTTGTTGATCTGGAACTCGAGCAGCGGATCGAGCAGCTTGTACTGCTGGGGGCTCTCGTGGCGGTTGTCGTCAAAGATGATACAGCGCCAAAAGGAGCTCTCTGATCTTGTTAAATGGGGCGTGTGCGCCAGCAGATCGGTTGCCTCGCGGCAGGCGGCAACGAGAGCATCCATCGATCCGTGGTGCGCCGGCAGCGGAGCAGAGCACTTGGATTGACCATAGACGGAGAGCACCATCACGTACAGATCCGCTAGGCCATCGTTCAGCCGAGACAACGTGGCCGCATCGTCGGTCAGTTTTCGCTGCTCCATTAAGTGACCAAACAGCGTGATAGCCTTGTTGGCCGTCTCGAGATAGCACTCAACAGCTGGCTGCATCTGTGCGAGTGCGTCGTGGGCCACCGCTAATTCGGGCGTTTTTTCGGAACCAAGCACGGTGGCCACACGTTGGTGCAGTGCAGCAAATGACGCAATGCTTTCGCGGGCATAGTCGCGGGCGTAGTTGAACTGGGTGCGGTTGAGGCGGCAATGACGGAAGACTGCGTGCGTTTGAACCACATCAGCGCCTACCAGATCGCTTTGCAATACGATATGCTCTCTCCCGCCAGCATCCACAACAAACTTTGGGCAATTTAGCGCGCAGACCATGCCCAACAGTGCTTCAGTCTCGGCGCGGATGGTTTCTTGCAGCAGAGCGGGTGGATCATAGAGCGAGCCAGCAGAACGCCTCAGCTTGCGCACGAGAAGCTGGAGGCCGTCAATATCGTGCGTGGCTGTGAGTGTCTCGATATACAGGCGCAAGTACTTCTCCAAATACACATAGTGCTTGCCTGGCGCCTCAAAATCAGTCTTGTAGAAGCTGGCAAGCTGCTTGTTTGTGTTGCGCATTTGCAACAGCGTCAGTAAAGCTTGCTTAGCTTGTTTCGGATTGCCAAACAAGTGGTGGTCCATCCACGCCAGCCAAAAGACTGAGCGGTGGTGCCACCGGCGCTTATCAGCAGCACACATGTGCTCGAGCAGTCTGCGGATGGACGCAAAGGTGTGCTCAGAGCTTGGGTTCAAGCTTGGTGCGGGAGGCGCATTGATGCAGCAGTGGGCCCCGTTTGTGACCACCGTACTCGCATCGCTCAATGGCACTGAATACGGGAGCGCATCGACAAAGCGCTGAGCGGTAACTGCATCGATCTGGTGCGACGACAAAAGCTTGGTCAGCGCGGATAGCAGCTTGTACATGGAATCTATAGCAACCTCGGATATCGGCCCGCCAGCCGCGGGCGTCGTCCCGGACAGATCTGAAGATGAATCCTCTGCTGCGGCAAGATGGCTGGCTTTCAAGTAGAGCGCGCACGCTGTTAGCGGTTCGAGCAGCTTGGCGGCGGTCTTTCCTACCAAGTAGGGCCACTTCCAGTTGCCGGGATCCAGCCGCGACGCGCGGTAGAGCATAACGCGCGCCAGTTCGTAGATATGCCTGCGAGGCGGCAGCGCCGTGTAGCGTCGCGACAGAGTGCGAGACAGGGCGTGCGCACTGGTGTCCCGCCACCGGCCCAAATCCCACTCCTGGTGGGAGTTGTCGTCATTAGCCACCAGGATGTTCGACGGCAGTACCTGTAGCGCCAGCAGCGGCAGCGGACGCGCTGCAATGCGGTAGATTAGGCGACCGGCCAGCGAGTACACGCGAATATGCAGCCGATGCTGTTGCTCATGGTCCTCGACGTTGCTGGACCGAGTGCTGCTAAGGTCGGTGGCCAGGGGCTCTAGCAATTGCTTTGCCTGCACAAGACACGCTAGAGCAGCGCGCTGCAGCACGGCAATGTCGTGCTTGCATTCGAGAATTTCGGCTGCAGTGCCCAAAAGCAGCTCGTCAGCAAGATCGGAGTGGGCCTGACCAAGGTGGAGCCACGCCTCGGCCGACGCAGGATGCAGCGACACATGGAGTTTGTAGTCCTCCAGAATATCGTCATAGTCCTCGACTGCGCGCGCCATGCCTGCACGCATGCGGAAGCGTAAAGTATCGTGCTGCGTAGTTGCGCGCACAAACGGCAGAGTCACGCACGCAGCCGGCATACTGGCACTGGGCTCCACCGGCGGAACGCACGCTACCAGCACTGGAGCAGATTCGCTGCGTAGAGCCTGGTCAATCTGCGCAAATGTCGGCATCGCAGTACCGTCCAAATAGTCATCAATGACATCCATATTCATGGCTACTCGCGGATGCTGCGCGGCGTCGATGTCGGCCAAGGCCCCGCTGGTCTTATCAACAATCGCTTTGAGATCGCTGCGCATGCTGGCGTCCTTGCGATTACGCAGTGTGTCTAGCAGTTCGGTCTCGACTAGCAGATATGTCAGGTTTGCCGATGCGCTGTCCATCTCGATATGCGCGCTCGGATGATGCGGCGCACCGCAGCCATGCAGCTTAATGTCAAACAGGCACCGCAGGATAGACCCGATGACGTTCCAGCGTGCCGGCAACTTTGCGTCTTCGCCAGCGCGAGTGCGGCATGCATAAAGCATGTGTTTCAAGAACGCGCCGTCGGCCGCTGTGCATAGCCCGCGTTCGCCCAGCAGTCTGTGGATGCTGTCCAGCAGCTGCACATACGGCTCCAGCGGCTCCGCATCCTCCGAGCAGCTCGACTGTGCCTGCGAACAATTGCCGGCGCTTGCAGGTGTATCTACGTCGGTACTGGACCCCAACGCCGCTACCAGCCATGCCGCGAGCCCGACGAACATTGCTTCCATAGAGTTGGCCGGGCTATCGGGTGCGGGGTCGATAGCAAAGTGTTTGGCCAACGCTAGAAGCATAGCCAGCAGCTGTGCCGCCAGCCGCACGCCCGAAAGGCCAGCAGCCGTGCCCTCAAGAGACTGAGCAACCTGCTTGTCCCCTGTCGCCATTCTATGAATTGTCCTCAGACAATCAGTGCAACGACGTAGAATTCGACGCATCGGCAGCGTGTTGTCATCCAGTCTAGCAAGCAGCTGCGACAAGTACAGGTGTAGCTCGTGTGCAACTGCACGCGCCTCTTCCACCGCCATAGTCTGCTGCCGGCACAGTGCTGCTAGCAGCCGAACAACGGCAATACGCTGCGGGAATGCCAGCAGGCATGTGGCATCGCCCATAGACCGATCGGCGAGCTCTGCAAGTATGGCAATGGCGCGCTTCGCGTCGGTTCGAGCCAAGCGCACAGCCTCACGGAGCCTGTCAAACCACGCCAAGCGGGTCTGGTGCTGCTTGGCCAGCTCAAGCGTGACCGGCTCGTCGGATGATGAGCACCAAACAGTAAATGTCTGTGCATGATCCGCTGAAGGCTGCTGCTGCTGCTGGTGCTGCTGAAGCAGGTCACAGCAAACACTGATGGATGAAGCGGCCGCATCCAGGTCGTTGACCGCCACTGCAAGTTCATAGTCAGTCCACGCCTTGGCGATACAAAACTGTGCAGCGCAAGGATCCTCTTCCGAAAGTTGCAGCCTGGAAATTGCGCTGCTAATTAGCAGCATCCAATCGCGTCGCATGAACACACTCTGTTCGTGCTGTCGCGCGTCTCCAACAGCAGACTCTGCTAGCACCAACACAACAGCCGTCCCGCGACGAATTCCCCGGCGCTGGCTATCCAGGCTGCTGGATGTAAGATCGGCGTTTGCTTGAGCAAGCAGTATCTCGTGCACCAGAAGCAGGATGCGCAGCAGCGCGTGCTTCAGCTGCGTGCGTTCTTCTGATACTACCAAAGCTGCACTGAGTGCGTCAAGCATCGCGCTCGCACACCGCACCAGCATATCGACAGCGCCCCTGTTATCCGCAAACAGGTGCACGCATCCCTCTACCTTGATCGAATAGTGCGACTCTGAGCCGGGTGCAAGGTTGCTTGCAGTCTCATTGCTTGTCTGCTTGGCGACAGATGTGGCCAGCGCAGGTGCGTACTCGCCAGCTATACCGGTCATCGAGCTGAGAATATCTTCGAGAACACTGGCAGACTGGACGCGACCGTTGCGAGTATCAGTTGGTAGGTTCCATTCCGACCGCACGTCGCTCTCCAAATTAGACCTTTGGCGCGAGCTGGATCGCCCAGTGTACATACCGGTCAGCGCCAAGTACCTTTCCAGCATATCCGCAAAAGACATCTCGTCATTGGCGTTGGCTAGGCCAAACCAGGTGCTGGCGCACTCGCTGGCCTGCTCAAATGCCTCAGAGGATGTAGCCTCGGGGAGTGTCGAGAGCGGCTGCCGACCTGTGCCGCGCGCATTCGCCGGACGCGCGCTGGAAATAGCCTGAACTCCACCGGCAGCCCCGGCCAGGGTTCCCGACAAAACGCCTGTGCTGGTGCGCTCACTAAACCGCGCCGACCTGCGCTTCATCGGCAGCTCATCCTCCGAAAACGACGACGCGCGCTTTAGCGGCACGCCAATCTCGTGCTTGGCGGTAGTTTCCGGGCCCGAATCTGCCATTTCTGGCTCGACAGAGTCAGTAGCTTCGGCTGAAGCAACGGGCAGAGGATTGTCGGATTTATCATCCGTATCGACAGCGTTGCTAGGCGCCATAGCTGGCTCGCCGTCTATCACCATACGCTGGATGGTGGTGGTGGTTTCGGCACAGATCTTGAATTCAACGCGATCCAGCAGTGTGTTGCTGCCAGCTTCGGCATCGCTTTCGATCGACCACCTATACTGCGCTAGTATACTATCGCTCAGATCGGATAATGCCACTCTGCCGCCTCGATCACGAACAGTAACTGTGCGATGCGGATTCGGCGTGCCGGGTTCAGTTGCAAGCAGCGCCCGAGGCACATAGAGAACCGGAGGCTCGCTGATACGAGACGGTATTTTGGCAGTACTGTCAAGAAGCCGCTGCACCATTTTACCGAGCGCCGGGTTCTGGTGAGTTGCCTGCTCGACTATCTTTGCTGCCATTTCCACATCGCCCCGCATCAGTGTCGCCTGCATTGCCGCTCGGACGCACCACCACTGACGTGGGCTCCAACGTTGACTGGCGGGCGCCTGTCTCACTGTATCGCTGTCAGATCGTAGTTGAAAATGGCCCGTAGTCGGGCTTACAGAACTCAAAAATGCCGACACCGCAATGTCAAGCCGTCCTAGCTGCAGTGCGCACCAACCTACGGCCAGATGATGCGCAGTATCGCTGCCGTCAAACGCGCGCGCCATCTCTAACTTTGCCAGCGCACCGCGCAGCAGCGTTTCTTTACGTGGATCAACATCAAAGGGGGTTGCGTCTGGATCCTGCGTGTCTAGCCCAGCCAGTGACTTCCAGGCACACTGGACGCCTGCAGCTATCATCTGCAACTGGCCGGCGTTAGCAAATACCAACGACCGCAGCCGATCAATGCTTATTCCGCCATACTCTCGACAATGCGCGTCGCACTCGGTCTCGGTCTGAGGATCCTGGACTCGGGCAACCAGGTTCTTGCTGGAGAGTTCGTCAAAGCTCCGGTACGCCTCGTCGCGACACCCTTTTGCCCACAGTCGCAACGCGGTCTGGTATTCGTGCAGCAGCCCGCGAATTTCTTCTTCAACGCGAATCAGCGAAGGCGATTGGACTGAGGCGCCAGCGCTTTGGGCGCTGGCGGCTTCGGGTGGGTTTATCGGTATGAACAGCGGCATGGTCGCAAAATTGCCCAAATGCAAATAATTTAGAGGGAAGAGAACAAACAAAACGGAAATCCCCTACTTTGAGCGCTTGCTGAATATTGCCGCAGCAACGACGCCCACCAGGGCCACGGCGCCACCAGTCACCGCCAGCCCAATCAGTCCGTCGCGAGAAACCCGCTCATCAATCAGCTCGCGCAGGCTCTGGGCTTGCGCGTTTCCGGGCTCCAGTGCCAGCAGCTGCTCAACATGCACCCGGGCGTTGGCGTACTCGCCCATCTTGTAGTATCCGATGGCCAGATAGTAGAGGCATTCGCGTTTGCGCTCGGCGTTCTCGTTGTATATCTCGTGCATCAAGCCCACGCCCTTTTGTTGCTCTCGCTTGCTTGTGCTTTTGATGAGTCCCCAAGCGTAGTTGAACTTTGTTTGTACTCGTGCTTGTGGCAGTTCACGCTCATACTGGCGTCGCAACACCAGCAGCTCGTCTGGGGCCAGCGACTGCTCGGCGTCGGCTGCGTATGGCAGGTATCTATCGCTCATCTATAGCCAGTCACTATTTGCGAATCGCAATCACCAGTGCTGAAATGTGAAATAAAGAGAGTTAAAAAGGGCGAGGCTGAAGAAGACGGAAGACTTTGGTGAGCTGACATCAGTTCTTTGCCGCCGTGTCACATGCATTTCGTTACAATCCCATATATCTGACATGGAGTGCAACGCGTCCGTGTGACAATTACGATACAAGGCGGCACAGTCAATATCAGATTCAGCAAGCACCATTAGTGAGCAGGTCGGCATTGTCGACCGCTATTCGACTCCGCCAATGGCTGGCAATCACAACATCCTGAAAGCCGACTGACAGGCAGGGTCGGAGCAGCAGTTGTATGGTTGGCACCACGTGTGTGCTAGCTCAGGAAGAAATTATCTCAGCTAATCCCCCTTGGTTAGAAACTCGCAGGTTCAGGATATCAAACACATTTTGAGAGCTTGACTGCTTAAAGTTATCATTGCAAGAGCATTGGCATTAGATAAGATCCTCTGGAAATTCTAGCCGCTCGACAACTATCCGATCATCGAGAACCGCATTGCCCGTAACAACTGTTCCGTAGGAGCCAAGCCGCCGATTAATACCTGCGTACAGCTTTGCTGGTTCAATAAATGTACTTTCCTTGCTTGGCTGAGTACTAACAATCTCGGCATTGGTTTTGCTCGAGCTGCTTCCAGGGATGCCGCTCTCAAAGCCGCCCGAGCTGTGATTATCCGGAACCGCCGGTAGCCAAATAAGCGAGTAGCCCGGATCTGCAATTTCCTTTGGCCATATAGTAGGCTCTGCGTCAATTGGAGCATGTGGCGCCAGATCTGCTTCCTCATGCGATTCGCCGAATCCGCCAAACCTGCGACCCGGCGTGGCCGTTTCTTCGGGTATCTCGGGGCTGTGAGGTAATATATCAATCGCGGCATGGGATGCACACTCTGATTTTGCGCTGTAGAAACTTGGTTGAGCACGGATTTCAGATCCCACACTTATACTAGTGCTGGCGGCCGAGCTAGTGGTCTTGGTTGTGGCCAGATCAGAATCTAGCGACGCGGTTGCTTCCAAGATTTGTGGATTAAGCAGTGACGGGTAATAGCGCTTGACCATGGCCACATGTGCAAATACGGTTCCAATCAGCGTGGCCAATGTTAGCCCTACTTGTATTCCGGCCGATACGCTTGGAGTCGTCGATGTGCGGATAGCAATAGATGCAATAAAGAAAACTTCCGACAGATATATGGCGACCCATCGCTGCTGGACTAGCTTGTGTGCAATTTGGCCGCCAAGACAAAATGCTTGTCTGTCGTACACATACACAAACTTGTACGCGAATATACATAGAAATAGTGCATAGTGGAGGGCAGCGGCTGCCGCCATAAGGGGAGATATTGGCGAGTAAAAAAGTCCTACATTTCTTGGCTTGTGTATGTGGTTAGCCATGGGAATGCCCGAAAATTCTTTGTGCTTTCAATGCAGCTCCTTACCCAGCAGAAATACCAATGCGTGAAATGGAAGGTGCTCGGCAAAGTCAAAGTGCGATGGTCGTGACAACCTAACATGGTTTCGCGGGGACGGCTTAGTGACCAGCTCTTGCAGCGCGCGTTTGCATACGTGAGCAACACGAGCAAGCTCCAGCGCGGTGCTGGTCAGTGCTCGCATAAGGACATATGTCATGAAAAACGTGCTTACAGCAGGCACTTCAGTAAATATAGCCTGGGCGGCGGCTGGGGGATTGTCAATAAATGTCGGAAGGCTGGAGAAGACGGTGCTGGCGAGAATGGGAACGATGAATGCGTCCACAAACTGGAAGAAGAACACATAGTTCATCAGCGACAGCTCCCGATGCTGCCGCGTAGGAATAGCGTTAAATGAAAGCAAGCCTACGCGCTCACAGGTAAAACGATTAGTTTGTTAGAAGCAAGAGAGCTGCAGAGCTTGTAAATAATATGGTTGGTTGACAACTTACGCCGAAAGACACTCGGAATGCACCACTGCAACACGGCAAGAATGATTGGCGGAAAGACTCCTTGAACGAACCCCGCAAGCGGCGTTGGCCACTCGGCAACTGTCTTGAAGATGCCGATGTTTGTTAGCTGGGTGAGGCTAGTCAGTAGTGATATAAACACCACTACATAGAGTAAATCAGCGGTTTCAAACATGGTTCAAACTTTGCAGCGAACGCAACACAAAGCCAGAGCTTACCGGGGACAATCCATAGCACAATAATAGCCACGATCAGCGCTCTAAATAGCACAGCCAGTAGCCGGATTGGCCCGGCTCGAATCCTAACGCTTTCCCAATCTATGCTGGCTGGATCGATATGCCCAAAGACTGGGCAGCGATATTCGGGCGGGGGTTGTCGATACCATGTTGATCGCTTCACTGGCTTGGTGGCATCGATGGCCATCTGCTGAGTATTAAATTCGACAATTGTCGTACAGGTCGACGTTGCATGTGCTTGCCGCTCGGCGCAAAGTATGCGAATGTCGCGATTTAGCTCGACAATGCTACTGCAGTGGTTCCAGATCCGACTGTAAGCATCACTAGAAGGCCTGTTGCCTGTATCATCACGCTGCTCTGCTGTCCCGGACCCGAATGCAAATAGCCGTCGGGCCAGTTTCGCGAAAACCCAGGCGACATGCCTTCCGGGCACAATATGCTCGCAGACTTCGGCTTCAAGCATATCGACATGACTATTCCGCTTGCGAATAATCTTTGCTAAACGAGGAACATCGATGCACGGATAGATGTTCTTGACGTCTCCCGGGCAATTGTTAAATCGCGAATACAGCTGCTGCATCGAAACTTTAGGATGAAGCGCGTGTGTCGCTGCCACCAATCGTGCTTGGGGTAAAAGCTGGTAGGCAGAGTTCTGCAGATATCTCGTGCGGATGCTGGCGTAGCGGCGAATATCAACAAACACTGCTCCGATAGCCAATGCTACATTAAGGCACCAAACAGTGTAAATATATAGTGCGCATAGTTTTGCTATATTGTGCATAAATTCAGCCAGTAAGCATGTTACAACTTACACGAAAACACCGCAAATATTGCCGTGTGGGCCCATGTCCGCGAATCCGAGTCTTGAACGTTGCTCATTGTTAGTTTATCCAGGTCGTGGGCCTGACCATCGTAGGTCACGTCGGTGGAAATCAAAAGTGGCAGCGCTATAATAGAGAATAACATGAAAAGAGCGGTTCCACTGAGAAGACTCTGCAGGAACATTGCGGCATCTGGTCCAGCAATGTTGCATATAAGCTCCTCATTATTGACAACAAGCGCACCAATTATCTGTGCCAATTGCAGTCTTCCCGAGGTAGCAATGGTTTGTTGGTCGCCAGCGCCGACCAATATTCGCGGCGCATAGGTCTTTGGGTGTTTCTTGCGCGCAAAGACAAATATGCCAAACACTATTGCACCTGTTGCAAAGTAGAACACCAGCGCAGACAAAAAAGTGGCTAGCGAAGGGTTCTGTATATCAATCTGGCTGGTGTCAACCATTGCGCCTAGCAAGTTAATATTCAATTGTCGAAAAGGATAAAAAAGGCGCCGCTGTCTAAGCTTGGCATTTTCGATCTGGTGCCCACCGGTCCAGACAGGACCTAGATCGGCCACCAGTCGAGTTCCTTATCTGCCGCCAAAATATGTATGCCAAAAATTAAATTGCAACCGCTTTTGTTAGATAAAAGAGATTATTTATCGAGAGGCCAGTCGTAGGGAAACCCGCTGCTAGAAAAGATACTAGAATCTGAAGAGCTGAAAACGTCCGATGGTCTACTTGCCAAGTTGTATAGCTGGTTCTGAGACTTGCCAGGCAATAAATCGGGATCAAAGCGGAAGCTAGAGGCCGTTTCAGTGCGGGGCTGGCCTCGAATCGTGTACGCTTGTGGCCACAGAGGATAAAAAGTTGCAAACCTCGGCTGCGTTAGGACGGTGAGAGTGCTGGCGTATGCACTGGTGATTGCAGGAGGCGTTTTAAAGGACCGAAGACTTGCGGGCGCCTCGGTAAAAAGCGCGTTTGTACTGGTAGACGCACCAGAAATTGCTGTATCAGACTCGCTGCCAAAGCTCCCGCTTATAGAATTGAAGGTGGCTGTCGGTGCGCTGCTTGGCAAAGTAAGCGTGCCTGCTTTAAGCCCAAAAAATGCTTCTCGATGCTGCGCCTGATCAATCCGGTCGCTCCGATGAATAAAGTCGCACTTTGGGCCGTATGGACAAACAATTCCTTGGATCTCGTTTCTGCACGGCATCGTCTTGTAGCTGGGTGGGTTGGGCCGGCTCCTCAGCTCGCCAATACCGTGGGCAAACTGACAAGCGCTGCCGAACTCGCATCTACCAGACTTGAACGCGTTGCACAGCTTGGTCTTGTAGCTCCGGGCTGGGACCTGCGCATTTGGTTTGCGTGGATGGCAAATTGGACTGACTATTGCCGCTAATGCACATTAAGCCCTGAGAAAACTTCAGAACCAAGACGAACAGGAATACGTATAGGGATTCAAGTGCCAAGGCTTACCTTCCATGGGATATGCGGCTTTAAAGATACTAAATAATTCAAAGAAAACCGGGACCTGTTAACCTCGCAAGCTGCCGGCAAACCCGTTGGCTTTATAAGCCCGTCGGCTGTCAACGAAATTTGGCGGCAGTTGGCTTATTCTCGGCAATAACCACTGGCGCTTGTTTGTCGATAGCGTTTAGAATTGGTTAGACTCGCAACTGTGCATGCAGCAGCTGTTCCGGTATCAACAGAGCGAGCGTCGTTGCGAAGGAAGCATATGAAAATGGCACAGGTCTCACGCATTCATGGCCGGACGGACAGCACGCTCCGCCCAATCAGTGTGCTCTAGGCCGGGTCTCCTCCACTCGTTGTGCAATATTTTCGCACAGATGCTATCTGTGGCAATGAAGTGTCAAAGCTGGCTGGCATTTTTAAGCTCTGATGCATGCATCCACACGCGTACCACCAGAAGCCTAGTTGAGGCCGGTCGGTACAAATCAATATCTATTAGATGGTTCCTTGTCCAAAGCAGCAACTGGTGCAAAAGGCTCGCGAGCATACCAAATGTGCTCCCCCAAACTCCAGTGCTGCGGTGCCAAAATGCAATAGCGTCCCGCAAAGTCGAGTAAAGTGTCGGGTGTAGAGTAGGTCGGAGGTGCTTCACTGCAGCCACCGGTGGGAGAGCATGCTTTCGGCCGAGCTTCTCCGCGTCGGGCTGATCTCCAGCATCGGCAAAAGAAAGTCGGCAATTTCGCGCGAGTCTTGCGTGGAGAATCCGTACTCGTCGTGCAAAAGGTCCTTTAGCGGGAACGGGTGGAGACGATGGATGTGCCGCAGCTCGCCTCGCCGGTTGAACAGCTCGCTAGAGAACTTGCCCGAAAGCGCAAACTTCTTCGAGAAAGGTCCGAGAGTTTCCATGATCTGCGCGATGTGGTCTTCGTCCTTCGAGTAGCGGCTCCCCGAGTGCGGCTCAAACAGGTAGTCGCCAGTAAGCAGCTCAAAAATCAGACAGGCACACGACCAGATGTCGGCAGTCGTGTCCCATCGCGTGCCAATGATGACTTCTGGCGAGCGGTACTGGCGAGTCTGGATATCCTCGGTAAAGTGGTGATCGGCCCAGGTGGCATTGCCAAGATCAGCCAGCTTGACCCTGATTCCCTGGCGCTGCCCGGGCGACGATGTGCCCGATAGAGCCTGCGCACTGCCCATTGATTCGGGCGGCGAGTGCGAGGGAGTCCCGGCAATCGATATATCGTTGAGGTCGCGTTCGAGCGAGTGCGCGGGATTGGCTGTCGTCTTGGTCTGCTCGCGCGTGCCTTGGGGCGTGCCGTCATTGACCGGGCTCGGTGCGCGCGAATTGGCAACGCTGCGACTGGTCTGCACAAGCGCTGATTGGTTCAGAGCCTCGCTGCTGGCAGCGTCCTTGCTGAGCTCGTTGCGAATGACTTCTTCGACATTGTCGATGCATACCAGAACGTTTTCGGGCTTTAGATCCGTGTGGATCATATTGCACGGCCCGTGCAGATAGGCTAGTCCGGCAATAATCTGGCGCGCAACTTGCTTGACCAGTGTAATCGATAAGCCCTCGCTGGATCGGGACTTGTCTTCGGCGCCGCCGCTGTGTTGCGAATCGGCGGTTGACCCCCGCGAGTTCCAGCCGTCGCCAGTCCCATTTTCTGCCCTGGCTGGACACACGACATCGCGCAGTGAGCTGTAGCGCCGTGCGTTGCGCAGCAGCGACAACAGATTCTCGCCAAGAACTTCAAACACCATGCACACGTGCCGTCCGTTCGGCCCAGAGTGCTCAAAGCTGTCGAGCATCTTGGCAACGTGTTCTCGGCCCACATGTGGCTCCCGGACCGACACGGTCCGTGTGCACAACTCGATCTCGTCCAGGGCCGCTTCTGTGTAGTGCGCAGCGGACTTTACTATTTTCAGCGCAACATGGATGTCTCTGTCGCGGTCGTGCGCCAACCACACAGTCGAAAAGTGACCCCAGCCCAGCTTGCGCACGACCTTGTAACGATTGCTCTTGAAGGTATCGCCGATCTTGAGAGGATGGTATCCGCCCTTGCGGTAGTCCTCAATGTCCTCCTCCTCCATCTCGGGTTCGTCTTCGTAGTCGTCGCTGTTGGAATAGCCGCCGCTGCCCTCGGTACCCCGTGCCTCGGGCCACACACGCTCTTCGCTGCCACCAGGATCAGCAGCATCGGGACGCCCGCTTTGCGGCTGGCCATGTATGTGTGGTTGGACAGCAGTCGATGCCTTCTTCTCGGGCCTGGCTCCATGGGCCAACGCCGTAGGCCGGGGCTGCGCCTGCGCCGGCCCTGGCTTTTTGGACTTTTGTTTCTTTGCCATCGCTCTGCGCTTGGCGTTCAGAACCGAGCCTACAGCGATATGGGGTGTGTGGTATAAAATCGTGCGTACACGACATTAGTGCAATGGACACACGGGTGTTTCAGGGACACAGCATGCCCAAAATGGCGCAGGCGCAGGCTCCTTTGGGGCGATGATAGTGCCCACACGTGTATCGTGCTACTATACCGATCCGCGCTGCTATAGCCCTGGGTGCAGTAGCTGGTCCCTGCGCACAAGTTTGCCCGGAAATTGCAGATTGGCAATGCCTCATAAACCGGACGCAGAATTGCCAGCTGGAAATGCCACTAGGCTCTACTCCAAGCACCAGCCGATCGCTATGTCCCAACCATGTGCTGGGCAAATAGCGGCGTACTTACTGTTCATATTATCTGTCGCTGGCAGAACGTTATGGTTGCCGTCGTTCTCAAAAGCGGGCGAACGAGCTGTAGTGACCACAAAAATAGTTGCAAGGCGGCTACGGTCAAAGTTCCAAGCACGGCTGCGTCTGCAAAAGGATGCAAATTCAATACAAGAGAAGATTGTAAACCAAGCACTGGAGAGAAAAGCGTCCTGTCCGTGCGACCCAGGTGGATACCAGGAAGAGGAAAAAAAAAGTTTAAACCTGGGGCTGCTGATCAGACGGATCGAGATCAAGCAGCTTTTGGTTCCGTGCTGGTGCCAAGCTGATCCATTGTATCAACCACGTTGTGTTGCCATTTGTACCAGGCGGCCGCCTGGATGATGCAGTCGCACAGGTCATCCTTCTTTTTCTCTGCGCAGAACTGCTCACACATCTCGTCCGAAAACACCATGCCCTGGCAGCTGCCAAACGACAGCATCTGCGCAAGTTCCGGATCATCACGCAGTGGTGGTATTCGGGGCCTGCCACTTTGACCCGCCTTGGTTGTTAGAAAGGCAAGCATTGACGACTGGACTAGGGAAACAGCGCGCTCCTTTTTGAGCAGCCGGCGCCGCAGATCGCGCTGCGTGCCGAGCTGTTTGGTGCTCTGCTGCTGGAGCTCGGCAACGTCTCGTGGTTCGACAGACCGGGAGGCTCGCCGCTTGGGAGCGCGCTGACCCAGTGCTTGAAGGATGGCATCATGTTGGCTGCCGGTTAGCTGCTTCAGCTCGGCCAGCAGCCGGTCCATCCGAACAATCGTCTGGGCGAGCGAGCCGTTCTGTGAAGGCAAATCACTCTTTTTCCCCTGGCCTGGGTTGCCTGCGCCAGCTTTTGAGCCCAATGATGGCTCGCTCTGAGCGTCATCTTCGAGATTCTGCCAGGTATCGGGTATCCTTAGCTGCGTGCTGACATTGGTTGGATTCACTGCTTCAATGTGTGCGCCAGCGTGTCGCAGATTCGCGTACAGTAGTGCCTCGATGAGGTTATTCACCATGACCGAGTTGGTAACTGCCGCTGATCCCTGCGAGCGGAAGCGCTGATGTTCAATGATATATGTGCACTGCAATGCTGGGCGCACAGGCAACACGTCGCGTACGAACCGTTCAACTGTGCTGGCCAGCACCCAGGGCTCAAATGCAGCTTCTTTGAGAAGCTCGACGCGACGCCAGGCCAAAACCTTGCCACTGCGCGCTACGTGTGCAAACGCAAGATTCCGAAAGCCAATGTCAATGGATACCACCTCGTTGGGCACGAAGCTCGCGTGCGCGGCTGCCAGCCCGTGCGGCTTGCCCGAAGCGTGCCCTTGAAACCGCTCAAACGCCAGCTGCTGCGATGCCCGAATGAAGGCGCTGAGCGACTGCACCTTGTGTGCCTTTCCTGTGCCCAGGGTCAGTCCGCAGTCCCGCATCACGGCATCGAGCTCGGCTACTTTCAGCTTGGACAGCTTTGTTTCCAGCACGGCCGCTACCGTCGTTGAGGCTGCGGCGTCGGTTTTCGTCCTCAGAGGTCTGGGTGCTCTAGCATGCGGGTCACACGCTCTGCCGACAATGCAGCGCACCCACGCACCCCGCCAACGACCTGGCCATTGCATTGGTATTCAATTTGGCAATGCTTGCAAATTGGAGAAGGAAGCAGTCAGCTTCGACGATCGGTCTCGCAGCCCCTCCCCAAAAGTCAGAGCAGCGGCGCTGGCCCGATTGTGCGTCTCTGCCTCTGCTCGGTGTTCTTTGCCAACGTGTCATTTTTTTCAATTGCAGGCTGCCAAATTCTGCCAGAGGTGGCCTTTATGAGCTGACGGAGCCACACCCCTACCTGGATGACCCGCAGCCAGCTTCGACGTGCAGCAGTCGCGTTTGCGTTTGTGTTGGGCGTGGCAAATATTTATTTTTACAACTATGCCGCGCTCTTTGCGGCAGGCCATCCAGGTAAGCCGACGCAGAAAGCACCGAACACGCCGGCGGCTGTTCTAGATACAGCAGTCTGACAGCGCCTACGGAGGCATTCGCAGCGTGTAGAGTCCACTGTTCGCTTTAACCTGTATGGCGATCCACAGATTGAAGGTGACGCGAAGCTGAAGCGTGAGCCGACGACTGGAAAGTACGACCTGCTAGTAAATGACTACTACCTGCACCACGTATACACATCGACTATTTCTGCGTTCCAGCCACACTATGTGGTGACCATGGGCGACATGTTCTCCAACCAGTGGGTCAAGAAGGACGAATACTACAGGCGTATTGCGCGGTTCAAGTGGATCGCTGGCCAGGCGGACAAGAGCGGCGCGCCTATTGCCAGCTCACGTCTATATATGCACTTGGCCGGCAACCATGACATTGGATATGGCGACGAGACACGCTCGTACCACATCAACCGCTACACCAACAACTTTGGGCCGCTGAATCAAGAGTGGACCATTGATCTTGACCAGCATAGCAGCCAGTCCACCAACGGCATGCACCGGATTGCCATTATAAACGCGATGAATTTGGACCGCACGCGGGAGGCTCAGTTCCGGAACACGACCTGGGAGTTTGTCCTGAAGCTAGCGGCAGAGCGGGCGCTGGGCCCCGAGATCCCGCTTGTGCTTTTCCTGCACGTGCCACTGAGCAAGCCGGATGGCCTGTGCGCAACATCACCAGAGACTCGGCACAAAGACGGATTTGTAAAGTACCAGGACTACTTATCGCCGGCGACGTCGGCATATCTGCTACACTGCCTGGCGCCTTCGTTGGTGTTCAACGGCCACGACCACGACGGCTGTCTGTCAATGCACCAAATCGAGCGGAATTTGGAGCAGCCTGTGACACTGCCCAACTCTACACGCACTTTGCAAAAATCTGACGACCTGTGTCGCATGAGCCTCGACGAACTGGACAGGTATCAAGCCGAAATTGAGACGTTTGCTCGGAAAACGTTGACTGCTGTCGCTGCTGCCGCCACAGACATGTCCCGATTGCCCAGCAGTCTGGCGATGGAGGTCACGGTGCGGTCGGCAATGGGCGCGTATGGTGGTGCTGCGGGGATATTCGACATGGCCTATGATCGGTCAGGCACCGTCCAGCCTCGACTGAGCACGCATGGCCGTGGTTTCACGCTGGCATCTCGAAACAAGTTCCAGTACCGGTACCGCGAGGTGCAGTTCGGCAACCACCTCATAATCCGAGCACTGCTGATCATCGATATCTTGAGCGCAGTGCTTGTGCCAGCAGTGCTGCTGCTCGTTTAATAAACAGGGGCTCTTTCAGGCCGGAAATGTGGACATATTTATCTCACCAGAAACAAGTAGGTTATCGGAAAAAAAACCACACCAATTTTTACTTCTTGCTGCGGAGCTTGCGGAGGTAGAAGTCGAGCTCCTTGCCCTCCAGGATGTACCCATCGCAGCGGCCGGACTGGCCCGGACGCGAGGTGACAATAGCGTACACGCGGTTCGAGCCGAACTGGCTGTCCAGAGCGGGCTCAACGGCGCTCTGGCGAGCGGCAATCTTGGCCAGCAGGTGCTTCGAGCGGGGCTTGGTGGCATCGCTCTGGTCCTCCTCGCCGGCCTGGCGCTTCTTCTTGCCCAGGACCTTGGCGTAGCGGTTCTCGTACCACTGGCGGAACGGCGTGGCGTCGATCTGGACAATGGCGCCCTTCACCAGCGTGTTGGTGCGCACCAGCTCGTTGTTCGAGGCGTTGTACACGACGCTGACAATGCGAGTGCTGCGCGAGATGGACTCCGAGCCCCACGAGTACGTGCCCGACTCGAGACGCATAGCACGGAACTTCTTGTTGCCGCCGCGAACACGGACCTCATGGATACGCTTGGGGCCAAGCTTGGTGTTTGCAGCCTGGCGACCGAGCTCGAACTTTCTCTTCTTGCGGTAGTGAGCGCGCTTGGCGCCAGTGTGGGAGCGCTTGTGGCGGGAGTCGCGGCTGATACCTACTCAACGTTGTAGGAGCAATATCCACAGTACGCCGGTTCCAAACATACGACGTACGCCGCACCGAGCAATCGGGATATTGGATCCAGCGCGATTATACACAGGAGAGAGCCTCAGAAAGTTAGTAGATGGTCGTCATACCCAGGTGCTGGCTCTATAGCAAGGAAAGGGCTCTGCAAACACCGATGCAAGAAAAAAGGCGCTCATTCGAATTCACAGATCGGGAGATTGGGTTTCCGCTTCCAAACCATTGAATGCGCCAGCGTGCCTAGTTGCGCAATTTGCCCGTTGTAACCCCGAATGTGTCGTCCGCAAATGCTAGCCAGTCCGGCTGACACAACAACCAATCTAAAGCCGCTCGCAAGCAACACAGAGGTCGTAGCGTATCCATCCAGCCACGACGCATCCATCGCCCGCAAAATATGGTCTGGCACAATCTCCAATCTCCCGCGTTGGATTCAACGCCGAATCCGCACCGTAGGTTCGCAGAGCCCATCCCTACGCAATGGATGCTGCTTACCCATGATGAATGGCTTTAACGGTCAATAAATCGAGTACCGGGAGGAAAAGGAAGCTTCACTCCAGATACTGCTGGCGCCCGTTGGTTAACGCAGCCCGCGCCATCAAATCAAGCTCGGGATCAAATCAAAAATCTCAACTTTTTTCAGCGCGTTTGTCTGGAAAAATGATGTGCAATTTCAGCTCTGTAAATTTCGACCGTCTGTCCAGCCTGCCGTGCTGCCCTCCCTGTACCCAAGAATAATAGACGCCCAGTAGCCTGCCGCCATGGGAGAGAAGAGAAAGTCGCGCGAAAAGGACGGATCGGTGAAAAAATCCAAGAAGAGCAGCAAAGGCTCGAGCAAAGCAGCCGAAGCAGCAACGGCGCCGGCGCCGGCATCGTCGATAGTGTATCCGGCGGCGGTCGGTGGCAGCAGCTTCTGCGAATGCACGGCACGCCTGACCGTGACACTGGCGCCTGCACACAGCAGCAACTGCTGGGCAGGCATTCACGAGACACTGAACAGTATGCTGCTGCGCTACGTGCCCCAGATCCGCGGCGTGGTCCTGGGCTACTCAAAAGTCAAGCTGCTGAGCAAGGCGGCGCTACTGTACAACGACTCGCCTTTTGGGCAGATAGAAATTTCGGCGCAGCTTGTGCTATGGCGGCCAATCTCAGGTATGACGCTGCGCGGCACGATCAATGTCCAGTCGCCCGACCACATTGGCCTGCTGTTGTGGGACACATTCAACGCGTCGATTCCGGCGTCGTTCATTCCCAAGGGCAAGTACGAGTGGCGGCCCTTTGGCAACGAAGATATGGCTACCGAAGCTACCGTCGATGCGCCTTCTTCCGCCGAGCAGAGCAGCGACGAGTCAGTGGTTCCGGCCAAGGAGGGCACAAAACTTAGCTCGGGCGAGTGGGTGTTCAAGGGCACAAGCCAAAGCGTCGGTGCGGACGGTGGCCTGGAGTTTATGGTTGCCGATGTCGTTCGAGCAGACAATGTGCTCAGCGTGACTGGCATGCTGCGTTGACGACGCCGTGGCTGACACCGGAAGGTATATAGCGTGTGTTTATCATCCATTGACTCTTAAAAAAGTCTATAAAGCATCAGCGGCTGCCTACATGCCCCATGTCAGCCGCACAACATGGTCGGTTTTGCGCTGCGTAGCCTTGATGAACCCCAGGAACCGCATCTCCTCGACGCCACGCATAAAGCGCGCCTGGATCTCTGCTTGGCTGGGTGCAACTGGCCGCGGCTCGCGCTCAATTACCGACGAAAAGGCCGAATGCCAGTCGTAGAGGTTGATAAGCCGTCCACATTCTTGATGGAGCCGGTACGTAATGCTTGTGTCGTGCATGGTGGGCGAAATGCGCTGCTCCTCGTCATCGCTGTCATGACCATTCTGATTCAAAGCCGATGTGCACTCAGCATCGCCAGCTGCACAGCACTCGCAGTTAATGTAGTAGTGCGACTTGCTGAGCGCCGTTTGTACTGCTGCGCGCGGCTGGGCACTAAATGTGGTGTCAAGCAAGAACGAGTGCCGATAGTAAAAGATCTCGCTCAATGGCACCTCGTGGTAGGAGCCCAGGCAGGTTTTAAGCATGGCTTCAATGGCATCGCAGCACTTTTCCAGCGCACGGAGCTGCGCATCGCTGGCGCCATGGTCAAATAGCAGGAACGGACACTGCTCCATTTCCGTGCGCGTGCGGATACGCTTTTTGGGCTCTGTGTGGTCATGAGCACCGATGTGTGCCGGGTCGTCAGGATTCGCCAGTAGCTTGGCCGCACTAGACATGAGCTGGGAGATGGACACCCCGTCGGCCACCAGCTCCCAGTCAGCGTCTGTGGACCTACTGGCAATAGGGCACAGTTGTTGCAACAGTAGTTCCATCTCTGAGACCTTCATCCGACGGACTACGGCCAGCAGTGTCTTCCAGTGCGTGCACACGTCAAACTGCTGGCCCATGCCATAATAGTGGAGCGTGCGGATGGGTTTTTGAAGCGTCTCGGGCGCTACTTTTTGGATCTCAACAATTGCGTCGATGCCGATACTGTAGCATTGCCGATAGGCAGCAAGTCGGCGTACCATCTGCGGTAGCACCGTGTCCTGGAAGAAGCCGTCGTCGTCGAGTGCCCGGCGAAGATACGCGTCGCCACCGTCTTTCTTGGCACGCTTCTCCAGAAACTGCTGTACAGACCGTTGCATGCGGACCAACTCCACCTGGTCGTGACTCAGGCGGATCGGGCATTCAGATACTTGCTGCGCATCCCCGTTGCCAGCCGGCCGCAACATTCCCGCAAGCACGCTGAGCGGCTGCGCGTAAAAAAAGTCCATCGCGGCGTACTTGAGCTTCTTGACAAAGCCGGCGATGGAGAAGTTGTAAAGCAAAAACTGGTCCAGCAGCGACTTGTACGCCTCGGCACCAAAGCTCAGTATGGCACCGCTCTGAATAAACAGGCTGCGGATAGCTGCGTCGATGCACTGCTTTGATCGCTGAAGGTTAAAGCGCTCAACATTAAGCATCGAAAGGCTGGCTTTGGTTAGCGACTGATGTACGCACTCATACGAGGTCGCCAGCCCCAGAACCAGGACTACTGGCACTGCGTCGCAGTAGCCAGTGGCAATGCGGATGAAGTCGTCCACCACCATCGGCGGGAAGCCCTCAAAGTCTTGCAGAATCACCACGGCTTTCTTGCTGCCAACGCGCGCATCGCGAGTCACTGTGTCAGCCCACCACAGCTTGAGCAGCCCCAGGTCGTATGCCACTGTCTTGGAGCCGCCAAACGCGCCATTTCCAGCCTTGTCCCCAGCCTCGGTTCCCGCATAGAGACTGTTAAACAGCTGCTCCAGAATACCCTTGTGGAGATTTGGCAGCGAGCTGCAGTACTGTGATTCGAGCAGCGCGACATGGTGCCCTCGCTCCGATAGTTGGTCATGCAGCGACTGGAACAGCTTTCCATGGTCGCCAGTATTTACACCAGCAAACGTAATCGCAGCCGCAATCTCGGCGAATGGCTGTGCCAGCTGTCCCTTCTCCTTTGACTCGATCTGCTGATATGACGAATCGACAAAGTCGCACACCTCAGTTATGCCAATGTTGTTGACCTGCTCTTCAATGGCAAATAGCTGCTCTTCCAGCGGCTGCCATGTGGTCTCAAACAGCTGTTTGCGCAGTCGCATCGATTCAACCGGTTCCTTTCCCTGAAGCAGCGGCACATACCCTCCATCTGCGGCCAGGTTATCGTCAGTCGCAGTCTTTTTGGGTGCTGACTTGGGGTTTAGAATGAATGTGCTCTCCGTCATGGAGTCGAACGCATCGGTGGGCTTGTATGTATCCGCCATGTTAAATTAGAAGAAAAAGTACAGTGTGTGCCAAATGCCAACGCGAAATCAGTAACACAAAACCGGTCTGCAGAGAAAGAGAGCATAAGCGGTTTTTTGTTGGCATTAGCGCCAGTATTCGCGCGCAGTGATTATAATCAAGATCAAGCCCAGTCAAAATGTTATTATAAACAAACATTCAGTGTGTGGTTGGTAAACAGACACATCATCGGGGATATCTTGAAAAGAGGCTAATTTGGGCTGGTGTCCAGTGGCAAAAAGCTCCGGGTCATGTTTGCCATCGTGCGAATCTGCGGCGGGATCCGCAAGGCGTTGGCATTCAGCAGCTTTAGCAGCGAATCGCAGTCGTCGTCCAACAGTGATATGAGCTCGACCGAGTCGCTGTCAAGCCATTGCTTTGCCCGCGTGGCAAAACCTAGGGACTTGGGGCCAGCGAAGTTGATCTTGATGCATTTCAAAAACTCGGGTGGCCCTTGCTCGCCATCGCCAAATGCAGGCGACGCTGAGAGCTCTGTGTTCCAGCCAACAAGGTGTATCAGTAGTACAGGGCTGCAAGACTGCTTGCCCTCGATAACGTACTTGTAGACCGCATGTGCGCTAGCATGGCTGAGTATCTCATTACAGACTGACTGGCATAGGCTTATTGATATGGTGGTGCTACATTGGAAAATGTAGCTGCAGTTAGCCAACACAGCACTAGCACATATGTAGTCCTGCTTCCTTTACCTACCTCTTGCACAAAAAATCGACGCGATGCAGGAACAGTTTGTACACTTTGCGCGCGCCCAAGCGGCCTGCCTCGCCAAGTATGCTGGCGCATGCATTGCACTCGAGTGCGGTAAACGCATTGTAATATCTCTCCTACAAATCCGGAGAAAATGATTGTGGTGTCTTAATAACAACAAGATGTTGGCGTACTCTTAGCCAGCAGTCCCCGGTGACTATAGAAATCGCTGGTATGTTTTAGCAGGCCATGACAAACCCACCAGCCAACCGATGCAACGTTATACGCGTCTTGGCTGAAGCGGGTCATCAATTTGCTCTTGGACACGCACAAACTGCTGGCTGCTATGGAAATGTGACGCCAAACACAAGTCGCCTCAAAAGCAGCCAACAAAATATTGCCTTGTCCGGCACCATCATTGACGTTGGCGGCCGTCCGTCGCTGCTACTGTTGCTTACCTTGGCTGCCAGTTCAACACGTCTTAAACGGACTGCTTGCAGACACGCTGGTGCCACCAGCGCATGTGTGTTTCCCATCCATATGTGCACTTTGTCGGATAGCGCACCACTGGAGCTGTCGACTGTGTCCGAACACTGTGGCTCGACCAGCGGCTGCTTGTCTGGTTCGAATGAAAACATCAGTTCTGGGTTGACCTTGAGCTTATCTTCCTCAGGGTGACACATCCAGCAATCCACCAGCTCGCTCCAGTGGGCCGATGGAAGATCACGGACATTTACTATGCTGTCGAGCGTGCGCAGGTCATCACTAAGAAGGTTTGCGCCGCAGGCTTTGCAGCAAACACCTGTAAGACCATGGATTGCGGCCGCAGTAACCGGACTACCAATCTCGGCAATGCTGCGCGACACTGTGTTTAGTCTCTGTTGCTGGCTACGTTGAGCAATTGGCGCCCGGATGCGTATCCAATCGCTTTCCTCGTCTCCTGCCTGGGGCAGCGTGATGCTTGCAGCCTTGCGCAAAACAGTTTCTACGGGCAGCTTGATACGAATGCCGTGGCCAACTTCAGCCTCTGTCTCATTAACGAGTCGGATGTCAGCAGCGCTAGTTGATCCTCCGCGCGCGGCATAGATATCGACCACCTGGAGGTTGTCGAGAATCTCAATGTAATATGCAATCATAGTTCAACGGCAGAACCACAGCTGCCTGAATCGATTAACCACCCGCCACGCGCAATAAAGGACATATGTGACTACACATTGAAATTATCACATTTACTGAATATAAAATATTATCAAGCCCGGCTAAAATGCAGCAGAAATATGGGCGGAGGCAAATCCACGAAGACAAAGCGGAAACACTTGTATAGCTTATAAGGTGTGTACGGGAAGCCCGAATATAGCGGGGCTGCTAGAGTGGGTTTGGTACGCTGTGCAAAGAGGCAGCCGGCTGGTTCAAGCCAACGAAGGAAATCGAGTCAGATAAACTTGCGGTACCAGTCCCGGACACAGTTGCCGCGGTACGAATCAAAGGAGTATTTTTGTGCAGTGCCATCGGCACACAGCACAATGACGCTGTTGCGCTCGCTGCCAAACCCGCATATGCACCGAACCTCGTTTGCTACACGAAAATGGGCAAACGACCATTCCGACGAAAAGTACTTGGGCAGCAGGTCCTTCATAAACTTCAAGTTGGAGTGGCGGTTGCCCGATTTCCCCGCCGATACCGCTGATGCTTGTTGCTGTTGCTGTTGCTGCTGTAAACCCATGCTTTGTTTGGCTTCCAGGTTAAATATATGGACCGTGCCCTTGTCTGACGACACGCAGAGTCGGGTGCTGTCAGGACTGAATGCAATGCTGTATATATCGGCGCGATCGACACCACGACGGAGCTCGTGCAGCAGCCGGCCATTCGCAGTGTCGAAGATGCGAATGAGCGTGCCCTTTTCACTGGCGCTGGCAATCATGGTGCCGTCAGCGCTGACGGCCAGCGCGCTGATTGCAGTTGCATGGGCGGCAATTATGTTGATGTTTGCGGGATAAACGCCGGCGCCAGAGGCTGTGGCCGAGGCCGTCACACCTGAATCAGCAGAAATGCTGCCGCGGCTGTGCGACCGGGCCCGATGGACCGCCGATCCAGCCGCAGCGGTCTGCTGGTCCGGGGCTGCCGATAAACCAACGCACGACTGCAGATCAACAATCTGGATATGGCCCTTTTGGCGGCCGGGGAAGGCCAGTATGCTGCTTTGGCTGCCTCCGCTGATTGCTAATGCACCGCGGTCGTTGTCTGCGGTCTCAAACGCATGGAGGTGGCGGGGCTTTGCCTCCAACGAGCAGATAATGCACTTGTTGCGCAGCACCACCACGATGCGTTCTCGCTGGAGCTGCACATTCAGAACGTCGGACCGAAACTCCAGCTCGGCAACAATGTTCGAGCTCGCGTCATCCCAGAGCATAACCCGATTGGGCGGAAACCGCGGGTTGCGACCACCGCCAACAAACGCCAGGTAGTTGGAGCGGTAAAGCATCGCAACGATGCCAATTCCACCGTCCTTGAACTCTACAGCGGGAAGCAATGTGTGTTTAGCGGAGGAAATTTGACCCACAGACCGTGTGCGGTTGATGTAAAGAGTGCATACTCACCCCGCCGCATCTTCTCCTTGTAGGGGTCGCTGTTGAATATCCTAAAGCCAGACTGAGTGCCAATTGCAAAGCAGCCGTAATCCTGGTTAAATGTCGCGTACAGCAACTCGGGCGCGTAGGCTTCCTGCGAGCCGGAGCTGGCGCGCGGCACCGGACGTCCGATATTCATGGCAGCAAATTGAATGAAAAGGCAGGCACAATAAAAAAGAAGCAAATTGGAAATGCTGAGCAAGCAAAGGCAAGCCTGGTTGGAGAACGTCATGCGCTCATGCGCCAGGACTGGCACGGCCGCTGGCTATCCCCGGCATCATGTGACTGCGGCGGGCAATTTTCCCGGGCTGTGTCTGGGCTTCCCGGCTCTACACAGCTCAGTTCTTTTAACACAGCACTTTGGCTATCACGGCGGGCAGCGCGGCTAAAGCTACACGTAATGGAGTTTATGAGCGACATGCTGGGCGGCGGCGATTCGGGCAGGCCGTCGCTGTTCGAAATTGTTGCGCAGCACAAAATGGGCGAGCTGCTGGAGCCGGCACTGCAGCACGTAACGTCAGTATATGCGCATCGGTATCCGCGGTACCTGGTGCGACTGCTCAATTGGCATGAGGAGGCATACGCAGCACTGATGCTGCTAGTGGAGCGGCATTACCTGCGCAACTATGGCGCATCGTTTACCGAGCACTTTTACGGGATGAAGCGGGTGCGCACGCGCAGAATCGGCGGCAACGACGGCATGACACCAGGCGACATGTGGCGGTCGTTGGGCTTTCTGGTGGGCTTGCCACTGATCAAAAGCCGGCTCGACCAGCGGTACGAGCGCGCCAGCGGCGGCGAGGCGGCGCGGCTGCTGGGCGGGGCGTTTGCTCGGGCTGATAACGAGCCGCGTGCCGAGGCCGATGCTGGTGCCGAGGGACTGGCAGGAGTGCGCCAGCGGCTGCATGCGGTTTGGTACGCAGCCGAGCGGGCATTCCGGCGCTACTACCCGCACGCCAATTGCATGTACCATTTGGCCACGGCGCTGTACTACGTGGCCTACATGTTTGACCGCACCGACTACAACTCGCCGTGGCTGCATCTGCTGGGACTGCAGGTGCGGCGGCTCAGCGCTGCTGACTACCGCGCCATGGATGCGCGCGGCCCGGCCACCAGCGGACTGGCGGCGCCGGCAAACGGAACGGCGTTGCGTGCAACGCGCAACATGGTGGCTAGGCTGCTGGCGGGCGGGCTAGATGCGCTCAAAGCGCTGCTGCCGCTGTCGATCTTCTTTTATCGCTTCTTGGAGTGGTGGTACCGGTCCGACTTCCACAAGCGCGTGCAGCAGGCACCGGCGCCCGAGCCGCCAAAGCCGCCAAAGCCGCACCCGGATGGCGTGGAGGTACCCGAGGACCAGGCGCTATGCCCGCTGTGCCGAAACCCCCGTACAAACCCAGCGATGGCGCCATCAGGATACGTGTTCTGCTATCCGTGCATCTATCGCCATCTGGACGACACCGGCACGTGTCCGGTAACGCTGATTCGGGCACAGCCCGATTCTATCCGCAAGCTATATGCCGACGCGTAGCTGTGGATCCTAGCCTGTATTTCATCATACGCGTTGCTACGATAAAAGATGTGACTTATGCGTGGCGGCGGCCGCGACCGATCTTTCGGCGGCATTGTGGGCAGTAATGCGTTTTGCGGTGCAGTCCTGGGACCAGCAACGGAACCCAGAACAGCGGCCACGCAATCACCGCCACCAGCACCGCAGCGCCGCCAGATTTGAATCCGATCCGCCGTTTGATACGCGTGGTAACCACTGCGTGGCACCACGGGCACTCGACCGTCTGCGAGTGGCGGCCCAGGTTTTCGCCGGCGTCGGGTCCGACCGGTGCTGCTCGTGGGTACACTGCGTTATCGTCGGGGGGCTCCATCAGGTTCTGCATGCCGCCATCCTCGGACGGCGCCCGTCCATAGTAGTGCTCGGGTTCGGGCATGCCGACATGCTGTGTGCTATCCAGTGACGTGCCCGAGTGTCTGCGGTGGCCATGATTGCCGGAGCCGCTGTCGCTGGCGCTGCTCCGACGGCGGCGGCCCTCGTAGTCGATAAAGTTGCCCTTGCTGTCGGTGAGCGGCCTGTCGAGTCTCGAAGCCATATTCTTGTGTGTAATCAACTGTGGTGCTTGGTATAGCTAAGAGAGCAGCTAGAAGAGGCATTGGATCATAGGGCGATTTTTCTCGGCCACTCGCTCTGCGCCAAGAAATTGGAGACTGTTCTCGGCCTTTTCGGCGCATGAATTGTACTTGGCATTGGAGGCACATGCCAATAAAATTAACATGGCGCTTTGCTGCGATGTTTATTCCATGCTGGCGGAGAGGCAAACTTCTCAGCACATGTATACAAATAGCCGAAATGTCCGCAAGCTCGAAATATTTACTGGTAGTTGGCTATGCAGTAGAGCGAGCTTATTTTAGTTGTTGCTGCTCTTTTTTGCAGTAGCGGACTAACGGGACTCGAGAATGGTGCACATTCTCCCCCGCACTCGGAAGGCACTACTGGATGTTTGCTACAGCACGCCCGCAATACTCCAAGTTCTTCTGTAGATTTCGCTTGCTGCTTCCTGGAACTACTCACTCACGCCGCTATTTTACTGACGGGACCGATGGACAGATCGAATCGCTGTGTCGTGCTGCTGCATCTGCTGCTGCTGCTGCACATACTCGCTGCCGGCGTCGGCGCGCACGTCGAGCTGAAGGAGCCGCCGCCGCGCCACTCGCAGTTCAGCAAGTACTACCTCGATAACGACGATGTCGACTACAACATGAAGTCGCCGCTAGGACCGATTGTTGGATATCCGTGCCGCAACTTCAAGGCCGGGCCTACGCAGGGCACCATGGTCGCCGGTCACCCATTCCGCGTGCAGTTCGATGGGATTGCGAATTTCCTCGGCGGCGACTGCCAGTTTGCCGTTTCGTACGACAACGGAACCACGTTTGCGGTGATCTGGGACAAGCTGGCCAGCTGCTTCCTGGACACCACCAACGGCGGCTACGACGTGCCGGTGCCAGACACGATTCCGGCGGCCAAGAAGGCAGTGTTTGCGTGGACGTGGATCAGCGGCTTGGGCTCGCGCTCCTACTATATGAACTGCGCCGATGTGCGCATCGAGAACTATGGCCACCAGGAGCCGCTGACAGCGCACGAGCTGCTGGCGGTCAACCTGCCGGGCAAGCCTACAGTCATGCCCAAGACCGGGCGCGAGGAAGACCGGCTTATTCCGCTGCTCAAGCAGCGCGCGTTTGTTACTATTGGAAAGCCCCAAGACCTGGCGCGCGAGGAGCAGGGCGGAGACAGCGGCAGCAATGGCGACGCGCCGGCGCCGGCCGAACCCGACCCCATGGCCGACGCCAACCGCGTCGCAGTGCCAGATAATACCGACAGCACGCTGCCCGACGAGATAACCAGCTACGTGTACAGCACGCACACGGTTACGAATGACGACAATGTCGGCGCTGAGGGCAATCTCGACGGCGGGTTCACGTACAGCGAGCTCGATGACTACCGGTCGCGTGCGCGCAATGGGCTTACGGTGCTGAGCGACGACGCTGAGCTCAACGAATATCTGGGCACCACGCGGCGGCCCGCGCTCGACGCACCGCTGGCGCTGGCCGGCAGTGCTAACCTGGATCTGTGGCCTGACAGCTCGGGATCGGCGGTGGCCGTCGATGTCGGCAGCGACGGCTCGCACACGCCGCTGCCGCTGGATCTGGGGCTGCCGCCGGCGCCATCCGAGACGCCGGCGCACGACGCAATGGTCACTCAGATCAAGACTGTGACTATCAGCAACACGCCATACCTGCAGGTTGTGGTGCAGTCCAACAACACTGCTGTGCCGTCGAGCCTGACGGTGTCGTACTGAACAAGCTATCGAGTTCACTGAGCTTGCGGTACTTGGAGGGCGGCTGCTTGCGCCTGATTGGGCAATGCGGGCATTCGCCAGTGCGTCAATGGCCCACGGAACCTAGAGCCGGCATATTTTTTTTTTCTCTCTTGCTCATTTTTATCTTATCTCCAACCAACGCATATCCACCACCGATGACCGGGGACCAGCAACTGGCGTACTTTCGCGACGTGCGCATCGGAGTGATCGGCGGCACGGGGCTGTACTCCCTGGACGGGCTCAGGGTCGTTGAGACGTTGGCAGTAGACACGCCCTGGGGGCAGCCCTCGGGCCCGGTTACCATTGCCGAGACGCCGCGCGGCCACCAGATTGCCTTTCTTGCGCGCCACGGCCCGGCGCACAGCGTGCTGCCGTCCGAGGTCAACTACCGTGCCAACATCGCGGCGCTAAAGGCGCTAGGCGTGCAGGTGGTGCTGGCGTTCAGCGCGGTCGGGTCGCTGCGCGAGGAGATCCGCCCTGGCGACTTTGTGCTGATCGACCAGATCATCGACCGCACCAAGGGCGTGCGCGGCGACTCGTTCTTCACCGGAACCGGCGTCACGGCGCATGCGACGTTTGGCGAGCCCGTCAGCGCGGCGTTGCGCGAGCTGGTTGCCGGCCACAGCGCGGCGGTGCCGGAGATTGCAGTGCACACCAGCGGCACGGCCGTGTGCATGGAGGGCCCGGCGTTCTCGACGCGCGCCGAGTCCAATCTGTACCGCATGTGGGGCGCCAACGTCATCAACATGACGTGCATCCCCGAGGCCAAGCTGGCGCGCGAGGCCGAGCTCACGTACGCGGTGGTGTGCATGGCGACCGACTACGACGCCTGGCGCGAGAGCGAGGGCGCGGTGACTGTGGCCGAGGTCATGCGGACCATGACGGGCAACGCCGCCAATGCCAAGACGCTGCTGCTGGCGCTGCTGCCGGACCTCGAGCGCGCCGCGTACAGCGACCCGGCGCAGGCACTGACGCGCGCCGAGGCGGGCTCGATGCAGTATGCGTTCCAGCAGCCGCCTGAGAAGCAGGCAGCTGCTGGCAGGGCCACGCTGCGCTTCCTGTTTCCGCAGTACTTTTCGGCGTAGTGTATAGCTTTGCTTGGACAACGCACGCGACCTGGCGGCAACCATAGACCATTGCTGGTGCTTAAATAACGGAAAATACACAACGCATATTATCAAACACACTACTTGTGGTCGGCGCGGGGCAGCGCCGCCTGCGCCTCGGGCTCGACAAAGACCTGGCCGTACCACGGGCGGTGCAGCACCTTGATCTCGCGAATGACGTCCAGGTCGCGCGGGCGGTTGAGCTTCTGCCACGTGTGTACGCTGTAGCGCGGCAGCAGCGCCACCACCACCGCAATTACGAGGCCGAACCAGAACTGCACCGTCGACATCACCGACGTGGCCACGCCCTCGAGCGAGTAGTAGCGCACGGCCGACGATATGGATATGTACGCCAGGCAGACCACAATCGACAGCCCGATGGCAGCAGCCATGATCCAGTTCCACTGCCACGAGTTGAATCCCACGCACAGGCTGGCGGCCACCACCACGGCCACAGTGGGCCCGGTGCTGAGGTCCGAGCGCCCCCACGGGCGGCCGTTCGGGTTCTGCACATCCGACACGTACGTGAACAGGTAGAACGTGAAGAAGATCACCACCGACTGGTAGATGCCGTCGGCCACGTACAGCACATAGCGCCACCACTGGAAGTAGCGGTTGTTGATGCCGTCCGCGTACACGGCCACGTACGTCATTGCCGTGCGGTAGTTGAACGGCTTGTCCACGCACCCCAGGATCACCACCGGCGCCACCGTGAACACCACGTTGTACAGCTGGATGTACGACAGGTCGTAGAACACATTCGCCGAGAACGAGCAGTAGATGCTGTACCAGAACGGCACCATTGCCCAAATCACGTTCTTGTAGAAGAAGCTCAGGATCATCTCGCTCATGCGCAGGTAGTCAAACAGCCCGTGCACCAGCAGCAGGTTCTGCAGAAAGTGGAACCGTCCGATCGTGTAGTCCGACGCCATCGACGCCTGCATGCCCTCCTCGCCCGAGATTGCCACGCCAATGTCGGCCGTCTGGATCATACTGACGTCGTTGGCGCCGTCGCCAATCGCCAGCGTCACCAGATCCAGCCCGTCCTTCACCAGCCGCACCACCTCGGCCTTTTGCAGCGGGCTGGCGCGGCAGCACACCACGGACTTGAACAACGGCGCAATCGCCAGCAGCTGTGCCCGGCACTCGGCGTCGCCCATAACCATGCTCAGCGCGCCGCCGTCGATGACCAGCGCGTTGAGGGGCCGGTGCGCTGCGCCAAGATCGGCCGCCGAGTCCGTGGGCACGCCGTCGGCGGTTAGCGAGCTGTGCCGCCGCAGGTACTCAATCGACTGCTGCACCTCGGCTGGCGACATGTCTTCCGCCAGATCGGCTGCGTTGCGCTGCTTGCGCCGCTGCCGGCGGTGCCGTAGCGTCTCGCCGATATTCATAAACTTGCGCGCCCGTCCAATCTTGTATGACACGCTGCCCAGTGCCTGCGCATCAGTGCGATCTAGCCCGACCTGGTCCGCCGCCGGCCTGCTGGGCTCGGTTCCGGCCATCTCGCGCATGATCCGCGCAATCAAACGGAACCGTGACAGCACCTTTTCAGTGCCTGCCGAGCTAGTGATGGTCCACAGCTCCATCTCCTTGGTCAGCAGGTTGGCAGCAAACCCAATGTTGATTGCCGTTTCCATCTTGTCGCCGGTCAGCACCCAAATGCGCATGCCTGCTGCGCGTAGCGCTGCAATCGTATCCGGCACACGCTCCTGCAGCTTGTCCTCAATGGCCGTAGCGCCGGCAATGCGCAGATCGCGTTCCATCTCCTCGGCAACCTCAGCAATGCGCTCGTCGCGGTCGCTGTCAACCGATGCCTGCGCTGCATGGTACCGTGCCGACCACCGCACCCATTCGCTTTCGGTCAGGCGCCGGTAGCACAGCATCAGCGTACGCAGACCGGCGTTGGCAAACTCGTCAATTTGCGTAAACGTGCGCTCACGCATTGCGCGCTCGAAGCTCAGCTCCTCGCGCGATCCAAACGCCGTATTCGGATCGTCGCGGCCAGGCAGCTTGGCCAGGCGCTCGATCATCACGTTGTCGGCGCCCTTTGAGAACAAAATAACGTCGTTGTGTGGTGCCGGCCGCCGCAAAATCGTTGACATGCGCTTGCGCGTCGAGTTGAACTCAATAGTATCCAAGACCTCGTACTGCATGCGCTCGCCGCGCACGTCGAGATATATCGTGCTCTTGACCCGGCCCAAGAATGTGTATCCAAAGTTTTTCGCCGCCCGCACCAGCGCGCCTTCGTCGGGCGATTCGGCGCTGTAGTCAAGCTTGCTTGGAGTCTTGGGCTCGGAGGTGCCTTCGGCCTGTGCTGCCGATAGGGCCTGCGACAGGCCCTGCGCAAGATCACGCTCACTGACGCCCGAGCCCGAGCCGGCGCTGTATGGCTGGTCCATTTCAGCGTAGCGATCAGCACCGTTGGCGTCTGCCAGGTGGCTCGACGATCCGGGCTCAGACTGGTAGGCCATTTGCCCGTCGCCGAGCCGAGCAGCGGCGCCGCGGACCGGCGCGGTCAGGTTGAAGCGCTCCGATGTGGCGCTGTCGGCGCGCGCGTGCGAGAATCCCACGCTGGCCGCCGATTCGTTGCGTGCGTGGCCCGCGGCTTCGGATGGCACCCACTCGACGCCGTCGCCAAAGCTGGACGCCGTGGCCGTTGACTCGGTGCGGCCGTGGTGGCGGCTCCGATGGCGTATATGGCGGACCTTGTCGGTGATGCGCCGTGAGCCGTTACGACTGTGGAAGATGCGCGTGATGCGACGAATGGTCGAGTGGTCGTCGTCGCCCGTGTGAATCTGCTTCTGAGAGCCTTTCTCAACCACCACCGAGTGGCATGTGGCCAGCTCGGTCATGAACAGGTCGATTGCATCGCGCTGGCGCAGCGGGTCGACCTCGAACCCATTGCTGATTGAGCGGTGCGATCCAATGCGGCGGATGGGCAGCTCGGGCGGTGCCAGTCCATGCGGACTGGCCACGCCTGCGATGGCTGCCGGCGGTGCTACTTCAGGTTTCATGTCGTAGAACAGCTGCGGATCCACAAATGTGTATGCACCGCCATCGCCGGTCTCCTCGTTGCCGATCTCGACATATACGGGTTCCAGCACGTTGCGCATGGCGCTGAGGTACACATGGATCATTTGCCGGCGCTTGGCCTGCATCTCTTCTTCGCCCAGCTGCTGTGCCGTGCGAGTACGGGCGGCCGAAATGGCTGCGGGTGCAGCTACCGGCGCTGGTGTGCCCCGAGATAAGGCCGACGCATGGTGGTCAGCCTGGCGCCGGCCAAAGGACGAGTCGGCATTGGAGATGAGCGGACTGCTGTCGTACAGGTTGGTGCCGTTGGTAGCAACGCTGGACGTAGTACTCTGGCGCCCGGGCCCGTCCACCGCAGCATCGTCGGGCGACAGCGCGTATGGCGCATTGTCCTCATCCTGGATCTCCATAAAGAACGGGTTGGCGCCGCCCTCGGGTGGGTTGTTTCGGTCAACCTCCTCCTGCGCCATGCGCCCTTTGACCACGTCGAGCTCGTCGCCGGGCAGCTGCTTGCCGTAGATAATGCCGTTGATCGAGCACATGCGGAAGTCCATTACGTTTCGGGTCAGCGTGCCGGTCTTGTCGCTGAAAATGTACGATACCTGGCCCAGATCGTCCGAGATGTTCCAGTTGCGCGCCTCACAACGCTGGTCATTCGGCGAGTAGTACATGTTGATGTCCTCGTAGATCCAGTACGCGTGCCAGCTCTTGACAAACTCGATACTCACATACAGCGCAATTGGGATCACGTTCTGCAGCATGATCATAGCCGACCAGAACAGCGCAAAGCCGTACAGGCCGCTGTCCATGGATGTGTCGACATAGGCGCTCCACCGCTGCTCGGGCTTGGCGTAGCGCAGGCCGCCAACCAGCGCCACAACAAACGACATGACAAACACAAAGCCAAAGCTCAGAAGCACCTGCGTGTTCATCATGCGCTCGATGCGGCTGCGCTTGTACGGCGGCGGCCCCGAGTTCAGCACAATCTTGGTCTGGTCACCGGTATACAGCACCAAGCCGACAATCCAGTCGGTGTTGCGGAGCGTCATGCCGCGCAGCAGCACATTGCTGACCGAGAACGGCACCAGCTGCGGGCTGCTGCTAAAGTCAATGTTGCCGGGCAGTGACTTGCCCAAGGCGACGCTACAATTGCCAGCGGTAACAAACGGGAGCATTGTCAGTGGGGCCCGAGGCCAGCAAAGACGCAGAATGCGATCTGGTTCTAGGCAAGTGGGCCGGTAACACCGGCCGCATAATGCGCGCCGTGTGGAATAATCGGTGCCAAACAGTGGCGGCACAGCGCGATTTGAAATAACTTACCCTTCGGTGGAGCTGCTGGGAACGGCCGTTTCCATGTCGTAAGACGGCGGCGTGCCGTCGGCTTCGTCGTCGCCGTGAAAATGCGAGACGACGGCCGGCTTGGTGGCTGACTGGCTCAGCGGCGACTGCCGGAACGGCACGGCATTGCGTGGGCTCAACAGCTTCATTTCATAGTTGTCACTGCCGGGGCTGACGGGCGAGATCTGCTGGCGCGGGCTGATGGCAGCTTGTGCCGGTGAGATCGGGCTCTGTGGCAACCGCGCAGTGGGCGGGGCCGAGTACCCGGGCGAATCGTCGGCCTCGGGGATGGCCGGCGCGGACAGCAGACGGATGGAGCCATTCATTTTGGACATGTTGGACGTGGGCGGATCGACTTCGACAACCGCGCATAAGCGGCCGCAGCCCTCGGGATCGCGCACGCCCGCAGTCTCTACCAGCGACGCGCGCGGCTTCAAGTTGGTCTCGCCGTCCAGGCTCTCCGTTGCGACGTAGCAGCCGCCGTCGTCGGCCGAGGATGCCAGCAGCAGCAAGTCGGCCGGTGTCGGGTCGCCGGTGCGCAGAATGACAAAGTCGCCAATGCGCACATCGCGCCATTTGGCGTGCTCGTCAAGCTCGGGCAGCTTGGTTGGATCTACCGGGTTCTCCGACTCTTCCCAGCGGTGCGGAATCTGGTTGTACCAGGTTTTGCGCTTGAGCTGCCGCGCCAGGCGGATGCGCTGTCTGAACATGGTGCTGTGCTTGGCGGCTTCAGCCTGCATGTCCTGCCAGAGCAGGTTGGGGTTGCGCAGGTTGCGCACCAGCCGCGTAGGCGTCTCGTTAAAGTGGCGGTCTGTGATGTGTCGCCGCCAGTCCTCGAATGCATCTTTGATTGCCGTGATGGCCAGCACCAGAATGATGGGCACCACAGTCAGAAACCGGCTGCCGACGGAAAAGTAACCGATGAGCTGCAGGATTGTCAGCACGAGAAAGTATATGTTGGCCACGCGCCGGAACTGCCGCGACAGGTTTTTTGGCAGGAAGCTCAGCAGCGTGTACTGCGATGTGGTGATGGCGTTGGTGCAGTATGTCTGCGCGTGTGTCGGCAGCTCGTCCTCGGGCACATCCATGTTGAGATAGATCCGTCGCGCGCCCATGTTGGCCACGGCCTTGCGCGCCGGGTCCTCCTTGGGCGCGCTGGAAAGCAGCCGTGTCGTGCGCCGCCACGCGCGCCTGAGCGCCGGCTGTTTGGCGCTGCTGGCGCTGGCGCCGTCGGCGGGGCTGGACATTGGGGTGTATAGAAACTGATCGCGCTACTCGAGTAAACAGAACAATGACGGAAGAGAACGAAAAAGAGCGCACAAGACCTGGTCAAGGCAAATGTCTACAGTGTGAGCGACAATGGGACTTTCACGCAGTGCAGAACCGGATTCTGTAAACAGCCGCCCTCGCCTTCGCAGTTGGGCAGGACGGATGCGGAAACGGGCAGTGTTGTTTGTGTGAAAGGGGGGTGCGGCTGAGATAGGGCGAGGCGAGGCGTTCCTGGGTTTCGCAAGTGTATACCAGAGCCAGCAAGAGTGCGCGCGTCACAAAAAAGAAGATAAATAAGCAAGCTGAAGAAGGAAAAGGCTAAACCGGTGCCGATAAAAGGAAAGGGAGGTTCTCGACAAGCGCCGACGAACCAAGTCCGCATCCGCAACCCTGTGCGCGTCAAATCAATCGGCTTGCATGTGCCTTGTCGCCGAATTTCCTCCGCGTGTTGACGTGCTTGTTTGGCTTGGCGCCGTCTGTTGTTTTCGGAGCCGCCGCTGCCGCCGTCATTACGAGTGAGCTGGATTTGGCGGTGGCCGGTCGAGGGCCCCGAACTTCGGCGCTCCCCTCGCCCAGGGCCCACACGCTCGGTTTTTGATCGTCGCCGCACAAACACCGTTTTTTGGTCTAGAACCGCCACTATCCATGCTCGTGATTTCTCTGTTTTTCGCTTGCACATCACCAGACATGTGTGGCTGCGGCGCACGATTGTATCCACACAAGTGGTGGGTGCTCGGACGTAGCTGCCAAATTTCAGGCGATATCCTGCTGCGAAATGAGATAGATATAGTAATCAACAAGCAAAAAAAAATAGAAATGGGCAAGTGTGAGGTGAGTCAGCCGCCACCAGGCGTCGGATGCTGT
Organism: Coemansia sp. RSA 2711; assembly: GCA_027575275.1. NCBI lineage: Eukaryota > Fungi > Kickxellomycota > Kickxellomycetes > Kickxellales > Kickxellaceae > Coemansia > Coemansia sp. RSA 2711. The sequence goes on from JANBPA010000039.1 coordinate 44,474, forward strand.
TGCTGCTGTTGCTGCTGTTGCTGCTGCTGTTGAGCCTGCTGAGCCTGTTGTTGCTGCTGAGCCTGCTGCTGAAGCAGCTGCTGCATCCGTTCCTGCGTTTTTGCCGATAGATAGTGGAACACGGCCTCGTCGGCCCACGGCTCATCGTACAGCGCGCTCTCCTTGAGCCACTTTGCGGTCTCCCGCTCTAGCGCCTGCTGGCGCTCGGCCGTCAGCTCCTGGGCCGTGCTGTCGGCGGCCATGATCGCACCCAGCGCCGCCTCCAGGCCGTGGCGCCGATCGCCCAAAATGACCTCCAGGTCTTTGGTCTGGTTGTCGATCCAGCGATGCACAAACGCAACCGGATCCTCGGCAAAGCTGCGCAGGAAATCGCGTTTGGTGCGTGCATTGTGGATATCCTGCATCTTCTGTGCCAGCTGGCTCTCGATCTGCGACAGCTCGCGGTGCCGCGCCTGCACGTTGGCCAGCGGCCCCACGCTCTGGCGGCTGGGCTCCTCAATCTCGACTTCGACGTCAAACGCATACTGCGCCATGTGGAAGTCGCCGGCATGCACGCGCACCGTGTACTCAATAATCAGCGGGTCGGGCCGCGTCAGAAACACGTGCAGCATCTGCGGCAGCGTGGTGAACGACACCACGCTGCTGCCCAGCGCCTGTGCCAGTCCCGCGTCGCAGCGGATCTGGTCCGGGTCGTCGCTGTCCTGCAGGTTGTTGAACTTTATGTACTGCCACAGCCGCATTATAAAGCCCGCCTTGCTGATCGGTCCGCGGATATCCAGCAGCTCTCGCAGCAGCGGGCTGTTGACCTTGAAGCGGTCGGTTGCCGTGCGGATGTCCAGCATAATCTTGACCTTTACGTCCTCGTCACCGCGCCGCTTGACCTCAAACCCGTCGACGTCGTTATCGGCCGCTGCCCGCCGCCACTGCACCACGTTGTCGCTGTACAAGTCTGGGTCGCGCTCCAGCTCCACCACCATCGAGTTGATGAACTCACTGAACTTGTGCGGCGTTGCCCGCGCCTTTGGCGTCGCTCCTGTCGCGTCCAGCAGCCGCCCCTCAATGCGCAGCGTCCACGACGGCGCATCGGCCGCGCCGAGCCTGCCGTCGTCCATGTCGTCGGCGCCGACTGCTCCGGCAGCGCCGGTCTGATTGGCAGCCAAATTCGACACAAAGATGCGCAGAATGCGCTTTTTATACACCGGCTTGCCCAGCGCCTCCTGCACTTCCAGTCGCTTGCGCACTATCTTGGTGTCCAGCCGACGCTCCAGCGCCTGCAGCTGGGCAAACAGCCGTGATTCGGGAATGTACGACTCAATCTTTGGCGGCAGCGATTTTTCGACCAGCCGCTTGCGTTTGACAGGCGTTGCCATGGCTCAGTTTTCGAATTTAAAAAAAAAAGGTGGTTGAAGGAAAAGGCGTTGTTGAGAAAACCCGAAGCGCGTTTTCTGGCTCACGCGATTCCGATGATCAGATTAGTCGAGTTTGATCGATTGATCAACTCGTCCCAGCTGCGCGTGGCGAGATTGAATCGGCACGCTGACCTCGTGCGCAGCCAGGCTGCAGCGTTATTTCACGCAATCCGTCCTCGCCGTCGTGTGCCCGGCGCAGAGTGGGGGCGGCATGATCCGTTCATGCTCGGCACGGCTGGGCTGACCTCATTAATTGGGGATTTTGCTAATTTCAGCTCTTTTTGTATAACCAAACCCGGCGTTGAGCTTTTTGGGGTTTGCTGATAAAAGGGTGACTTTGGTCCAAGAAAAAAGCCGCACTTTATTTCTTTTCTCCTTAACTTTTCACCCCTTTTCATTTGCTTGTACATATTAGGCCCTGCAAACTCCAGCCAGATGTACACACGAGCACTGCTGCTTGCCAAGCCCGCCCAGAGGCGGCTGCCGCTGCAGTGCCTGCGCTTGGCCGTCCGCCACCAGCAACCGAGCCGGCGGAGTATGTCGACCGCTGCCGCCGTGACCACGCCGCTGCCGCACGCGCTGGCTGTGCCGCCAATGACCAGCCAGGCACCGCCACGGGCCGCACCTAGCACCAGCTCGTATCCGTACTATGTAGCCTACACCGAGGAGGGCACGGTGCGTGTCGACGTGCGCAAGAGCCCGCAGCTAGTCGGACAGACCAGCTCCCGCGGCACGCGCGGCTACAACCAGGACCGGGCGGAGTTCATCCCGCTGCGCATTCCGGGCATGGTTGCCGATCGCAGGGACCACAGCAGCGCCCAGCTCATGTACCTCGGCGTCTATGACGGGTAAGTTTTCTGTTCGCCGACCCCGCGGCTTTCCCACAGCAGCCCCGGTGGCAGTTGCGGATTTGTGCGCCCCCTTTTTTCCCAGCCGGCGAATTTGGCGCGGTTAAGCCCGCCCCCTTTCATTTTCCCAGCCGCAAAGTCCGCGCTGCGGAACCACATGTCCACTGATTATCTAAGCTCCTGCGGAGTTGTAGACACGGCGGCGATGCGTGCTCGGACTACCTGCAGCAGGTGCTGCACCGGTACATTGAGACGGTCGGCGTGTCCGACCTGCAGATGGTCCTGCACAGCATGCGGCTGTACGGCAAGGACTGGAGTGAGTACACGCCGGCAAAGCTGCGAGGGCTTGAAGAGTCAATGCAGAAGCGCGAGCTGCCGAGCTTTCTGACTATCGATGAGCGACTGACGCTGGCATTCCTGCGGGCCGACAACGACATCAAGAACCTGCGGTGGAGCGACGGGCAGGGGTCGACAGCGTGCACGGCGCTGCTCTGGGATGCCGAGGGGCTGCCGTTTTGGTCGCATGACAGCCAGCTTCATCTGACAATTGCCAGCGTCGGCGACTCCAAGGCGATTCTGTGCAAAGCCGACCAGCAGGGCGGGCTGGCACAGGCGCTAAACACCCTGCATCATCCGGGCGTGCGCGAGGAGCGCGAGCGGCTGCAGAGCCACGGCGCATTCTTCTCGCGCGACTCGTTCGGCGAGGAGCGAGCCATGGCCCGCGTAGCAAACACGCGGGCGTTTGGCGACTGGCAGGTCAAGCGCTTTGGCGTGATTGCCGAGCCAGAGATCCGGCACTATGAAATCCAGGGCGACGAGGCGGCATTCCTGGTCATTGTGTCTGACGGGCTGACCAGCGTGCTGACGGACCAGGAGATTGTAGATATTGTCAAGGGCAGCGCCGACCCCAGCAAGGCAGCCAAGAAGCTGATTGACGTTGCGGAGCGGCTGGGATCCGACGACAACATGACGGCGCAGGTGCTGCGGCTGCCGGGGTGGGACTGCTCGCTGAAGGACCTGACCGCAGACCACCGTCAGATGCGGCTGGACAGCGTGGACCGCGTCAAGCGCCTGCGCGGCTCGATGCTGGTCGGTCCGCACGGCGGCAGCAGCTCAATGCAAGAATCCAGCAGCCACGGCGCGGCAATCCGGCTGACCACGCCCGAGCGCCTTCTCAAGCGCATATTCACCACGCACCAGCGCCCGCGGCGCAGACCGCAGGACGCGTCGAGTAGCAATGCGGCTGTGCAGGGCCCGCAGCTCAGCGTCGCGCAGATCCAGCAGCGCGTGCGCGCGTCGGGTTGCCGGCTGACGCTGGTCGCTGAGCCCGAAGAGGTTGAACTGGACACGGACGAAGACAGCGGCAGTGTCATTGCCGTGCCCGAGGTGATGCGTATGACGCTGTCGGTGCTGGGCATGGCCGGCGCCCGCCTGTCTGGCGCCAGCAACAAGGACTGTGCGCTGTCCAGCGAGCAGGAGGGCACACAGCTGTCGCTCCAGGAAACAGACAAGGCCTGGCGGCTGATTGGGCTGCATGTCATCGAGGCCTGAACTCTTGTAAATATTCGACTATTTCAATACCTTTCGGTATAGTTTGCAGTGAGATGGATCGCAACCAGCGCGCGCGTGTGACACGCGCGCCGGCTCAAATCTGCGCATGGCACCGGCAACGGTTGCAGCGCAAGCGTCCCGTGACCGTTGCCGGAACGCATACATTTGAGCGTCCTGTTCCAGTTTCTGGCTGGGACGTGAGCGGATATCCTTTCCTGTTCAACTTTTTGCATCATCAGTAAAAATTTCTGCTTATTTGTTCTGTGAGCGGCACTGGGCATCAATTGCTTCCGAGGTTTCTACACGCGTCCTCCCAGCACTGTCCTCGCTAGCCTGCATAACTGAGTGCTGTGTCACCGGCAGCTGCACACTGCTCCCGCTGCCAGAGCCAGGCCTACGTTGGTCATTGCCCAGAGCATACTCTGCGTACGGCTCGCCCGCGCAGCTTCTCACCGTATACCGCGCTTCGGCACAGAAAGACGCAAGGCCGTCCCGAGGTTTTTCCAGCTGTGAATGGGGCAGGACAATAGCATGGGCGGCAGCAGCGCCCCTGCGAACACGGGCGCAGACAATGGGTATGTTGGGTTGCTGACAAGTGGGGTTCTCACAATTGCGCCCGATATCATCCACCCGGAAGCGCATCTGTCTGAGCGCGAGCGAACACTCATGAGTGCGCTGAGCAAAGCCCACTCTGAGATACGCGAGCTGCAGGCCCAGGTCCACAGCCTGCTCAGTCTTAACCTGCGCTATGCAGAAGAGCTGCGGCATGCACTCACTAGCGAGCCCGCACGTAAGCGTTCGCGCGCTGCAGCTGACAGAACGGATTCGGCAGCAGAGACAGCCATCACACCAAACACCGAATCAGCTCAGCCGCTGCGGCCAGCCCAGGTCACCGCCCAGCCACAGCAGCAACAGCAGCAGCAGCAACAGCAGCAACAGACGCTGTGCCTTGGACCACGACTGCGCACTCCGTCGTATCCGCAGGCCATCGCGCAAACCCTGGGTATCACTGCCAATCCCACACAACACATTTATCGAGCAATGCAGCAGACGCCACGGTTCTCAAGCATGGGATCCATCGAGCAGCGCTCGGGCATTGCCGCGGCGGCGGCAGCGGCGGCGGCCATTATGACCACGGGCGGCAGCGGTAGGATTCTGTCGACCGAGGCCAGTGCTGCCGACATCCGGCAGCTTCTGGTGCCGTCGTCAACACCGACGCTATCGTCGACGGTTGGCGGATTTGACCCATCGCATGAGCCAATCTCGGCGATGACGCTGGCCGATGCAGCGGCGACGATGGCAGCGACAATGTCGGTCCCGGCTAGCCAGGCGCCGCCAATGCGAGAGACTGTCAGCGACACGCACATGTCTGGACACAGGGGCTTTGTGCAGCCGCTGTCGGCACCGACGCACCCGACACTGTCGCTGGGCAGCCTGGCCGAAGCGGCGGCCGGCACGCGGGTTGCTTCCAGCCGCGCCCGCGCGTCGACGGCAGAGCGGGTGGATATCGAGGAGCTGGAGCTTGGCGACGCCGAAGCGATTCCGTCGATTGGCAAGTTCGGCTCACCGCGGCAGCTGTACCATTACAAGGAGCGCGTGCAGGCGTACGAGGAGCAGCACGGGTCGCAGTGGCGCGAGCGGATGGACAGCAAGCGGCGGCAGAACTGGAGCCGTATCTCAGCCGTGTACACACGCATCCTGCAGCTGCGCGGGCCGGGCACGGCCGATGCCGACCTGGAGCGGGCGCTAGGCGCGGTCAGCGACGAGATGGCGCAGACGCGGGTGACGCTGACCAAGTACTCGCAGGTGATCCGCAAACGACTGGCAAACGAGCGGCGGCAGACGGCCCGGCAGAGCCAGGACGAACAGCCGGCGGCTCGGGCATCGCAGCTCGACTCGTTTGGAGCTGGCCAATGAGCGGACCCCGGAGAGCGTCGATCCGAAAAAGAACACAACATGGCCCATCCGGATTAACCGAGCGGGCAGGCACAGGTCAGCCCATTCAGCTGGAGGTGTGCTTAAAAGCGCCCGGCTCTGCTCCCTTCATCTCTCATCTCATCTCGCCCTCCCGCCTCCGTCTTTTTCCCCCACCAGCTGTTTATTTCGAGGTGCGTGCGCTAGAATCCAGCCAGGCTACATATACTTATCCAACATGGGTCTTTTCCAGACGGCGTGGGAGTCGTACCGCGCGTTCCTGGCGCAGTCGCCGGTTGTGGGCGTGGTGTCAACAGTGCTTGTGACGGTGGCGTTCGTGGTGACGTGGGCGCACCTGGAGCAGGCGGCCGGGCGCAGCGCGTCGGAGCCGCCGCTGGTGCGGTACTACGTGCCGTTCATCGGGTCGATGGTGGAGTTTGGCATCAACCCGATCGCATTTATTCGCAAGCACCAGCGCGTGCACGGCAACTTCTTCACGTTCCTGATGTTTGGGCGGCGCATGACGGTGTGCGTGGACATTGACGGCAACGACTTTGTATTCAACGCGCGGCACTCGAGCGTGACGGCCGAGGACGCGTATAACTCGCTGACCAAGCCGGTGTTTGGCGAGGGCGTGGTGTATGACGTGCCCAACGCGGTGCTGATGGAGCAGAAGCGCATGGTCAAGGCCGGCCTGTCGATCGAGAACTTCCGCGCGTACCTGCCGATTTTTGTGCAGGAGGTGAACCAGTACGTGGACAAGCACTGGACCGCCGACGAGGGCACCGTGGAGCTGCTGCAGAGCATCTCGGAGATGATCATCATGACGGCGTCGCACACGCTGCTGGGCCCCGAGATCCGGTCCAAGCTGCACGAGGGCGTCGCGGACCTGTACCACACGCTGGACTCGTGCTTCACGCCGCTGCACTTTTTGTTCAAGTGGCTGCCGCTGCCGTCCTACTACGCGTCCGACAAGGCGCACGATGAGCTGGACCGCATCTTTGGCGCTGTCATTGCCGAGCGGCGCAAGCGCACGGACGAGAAGCACATTGACATGCTGGATGCGCTGATGGCGTCGCGCTACAAGAACGGCGAGCCTCTCAGCGACAAGCACGTCGGCAACATGCTGATTGCGCTGCTGATGGCCGGCCAGCACACCAGCGCGGCCACGACCACCTGGGCGCTGCTGAACCTGGCCGAGAACCCCAGTGTGGCTGCCGAGGCCCGCGCCGAGGTGGCCAAGGTCATGGGCTGCAAAGTGCCGGCGTCGGCGTCGCTGCCGGTGCCGTCGTTCGAGGACGTCAAGGGATTCGACGCGCTGGACCACGTAGTGCGCGAGACCCTGCGCATCCGGTCGCCGCTGGTGCAGGTGATGCGCAAGGTGGTCAAGCCGGTGGCAGTGCCGAACAGCGAGTACGTGATCCCGGCCGGCAACTACATTGTGGCCTCGCCGATCATCTCGGCCACCGACGAGAAGTACTACGCCGACGCCGAGGCGTGGGTGCCGTCGCGCTGGGCCGCCGGCGAGGGCGACGAGCAGGACAAGGCCACCACCGACTACGGCTTTGGCGCAACCACGACGTCGGCACGGTCGCCGACGCTGCCGTTTGGCGCCGGCCGCCACCGCTGCATCGGCGAGCAGTTTGCGTATCTGCAGATCAAGACCATTCTGTACGTGCTGCTGTCGCGCTTTGACTTTGAGCTGGATCCGAAGCGCGGGATGCCGCCGCGCAACTTTAACTCGATGGTGGTGCTGCCCGAGGGCCCAGTGCTGTGCCGGTACAAGCGCCGCACGGACTAGCTTTCTTTCCCTTTTGGGGCGTGTCTGGTAGAATGCTCGACATTTACCGTATAATAGAAAGTTTTGGCAGACATACATTGTGGCGCTGGAGACGAACATTCTGGTTTATTAGGCGAAGCGGGATCAGTAGATGTAGGGCACAAACTTCCACGGCACGGTCTTCATGTACAGGTCCCAGTCGGCGCCGTACTTGCGTGCGCAGCGGGCGTCGTCGCGGCCGACGCGGTGCACCAGCACAATCAGGAAGAAGGTGAGGTAAAAGTACGGGAAGAACGAGCCAAAGCCGGCAATCAGGCCCCACGACAGCGACATGACCAGGTCCGCGGTGTAATGCGGCTTGCGCACGTACGCGTACCAGCCGTCAATCAGCAGCTTGTTGCCGTGGCGCGTCTGCAGGAACTTTGCGTTCTCGATGAAGCTCTTGGGCAGCTGCGGGAAGGCGTTGCGCTTGATGAGCGTGTTGTTCCAGTGCATGCGGAAGCGATTGCGCTGCGAGTTGCCGGTATCCCAGAAGAAGTAGCCGACCAGCAGCAGCGTGAAGCACATGACGTTCCAGGCAGTCGAGAAGCCCATGGGCCCGTTCTGCAGAACGTAGATCGACGTGTAGCAGTACGAGAACGGCACGCCGGCCAGGTTCCAGAACAGCAGGTACCAGCTCTCGAGCTCGTAGAAGATGTCCCACGACGTGATCACGCACTCCTCGCCCTTGTTGCAGGCGTTGGCGTACAGCCAGTGCGCCAGCACCATAAACGCCAGCTCCGGGGTGACGTAGCCCAGCTGCTCGTACTGCTTGAACGCACACGACAGCGAGATGAAGAACAGCATCGGCCACGGCACGCGCAGCTCGGTGAACAGCTTCAGGTCCAGCGAGCCGAGGCGCGGGTTCAGGCACACGCCCATGCAGTAGTCGTACACCAGGTTGCCCGACGCGCGGTGCTTCTTGCCACGCAGCGCGGTTATCGCGTACACCGCGCCGGCCAGGAAGAAGCTCCACAGCATGGCCACGGTCATGATGGGGCCCAGGTTATCGATGACCTGCGTCAGACGGAACAGCCCCGTAAAGTGCAGCGCCAGGGCGGTCAGCACGGCCACCCACCACGACCACAGCGCGTTGCACTTGTACGCCAGGCGCTGGCCGTTCAGGCTCGGCAGCTTGTACCCGTACATCACTGGGCCCGGGCACACGTACGCCAGCGCCACCATGTACATGGTGAAGCCCAGGTAGATGCCCGCGCCGGTCCACGTCGGCGCGGCAATGTCCCAGTACTGGTGCGCCATGCGCCCGATCCACGCGCCGGTGTCGCCCAGCGACGACGGGCCCAGAAAGTGGCCATTGTTGTCGTAGACGCACAGGAATTGGTACGCCATCAGCACCGGGAAGCCCACCATCATCGCCGCCGCACCGACCGGCCCGCCAAACTCGTACACAAAGTTGTTGTCCGTCGCGTCTTCAAACGCCACGTCGTCGCGCGGCCGCGGGTTCGTGGTTACCCGCGCGCCGTCCGCCTGCTCACTGCTCATCGTCGGCTACTGCTTGATTATTAGAGCTGGGGGGATGCGCACCAAGCAAAAGTTAAAAAAAACGCACAAGTCCGCTGGGAAAAGGGGTATCACAAAAACGATGGAAAAAAAGGAAGAAACGCACTGCGTCTATCCGCACGGCCGTTTCACAATCCTTTTATCGCGCCGTGTTGTTGTTGACGCCCGAAAGGAGCAGGGGACAGCAGAATGAGCAATCTGCAGCTCGCAGCTTGCAAATCAAGTCCGCCACCACTGGCCAACCAGCCTCCCCCCTTAGGCCTCGTAGCCGGCATTTTTCCTTTGGGGTAAGCATATCTGCGCACGGAGGGCCCGCTCGGATCCGCGCGGTCCTTGCGGTCTCTCGAATTCCGCGCCAGCTGCGATCTCCCGAATTCCGTGCCAGCTGCGCTGCCGCGCGGCCAGGGCCGCCGGCATCTGGGACGGGGGCAAGGTGCTGTCATGTGCGCGGCGAATTCTGCCGGCCACTGCCGCAGCGAACAATGGCCGGGAGGAGGCTGAATCGCTGGCATTGTGCTGCTTGGTAACACCCACGGGATACATTTGCACGCTAGGCAAGCTCCGCGTTGGCTGCGTCCCGGCGGCCCGCAGCGAGTCCGCCCTTGCTCCGCAGCATGGCTGGGTTGCAGATGCCGTTGATCAGCTGTAGGTTCTCCAGGTCGACTAGCTCGGACGGCACGGTGTTGACGGCGCAGGCGGTGACCTCCTTGCGCAGCTCCAGCGGCAGCGTCTCGGCAATACTGCCGACGTCCCACACGTGCAGGCGCGTGCCAAAGTGCAGCTCAAACAGCCGCCGCATGTACTCGCCGTACAGCCGGTTGCGGTCTCGCTGCATGCGCCGCGGCGGGTTGCCCGACGGCGCGCGGCAGCAAAAGTACTGCGGCATGCGCAGCACAATGTGCTGGTCGTCGTAGGCGGCCTGCAGCAGCTCGACCAGCTCGTTCAGCTGGCGCGCGTGTTCGAGGAACTGCGTGAACGACACGTCCATGTTGCCCAGCGACACCACAACCAGATCCGCCCGCGGATACGCGCCAATTCGGTCCGGCTGGAGCGTGGTCTGCCAGCGCGCGCCGTTGTACCGCGTCAGCCCCTCCCAGCGGTGGAAGTAGATGCGCGCCTGCGGATTGCTCATGTCGCGGTCCTTTTTCGCGCCGTCTTCGCGCACGGACCACCCGCCGTCTTCGTCGTTCAGCTCCAGCAGCGTGTCGCGCACAGTGTTCTGCCCGGTGAACCGCGGAAACGCCTCGCCGCTGTCGTCGCACAGGCACTGCGACCGCGTGGCCATAGTGCCGCTACACCACGCGCCCAGACTGGTGATCTTCTTCAGCGCCCGCCGCGTGTTGGTGTCGCCAAACCAGTGGATTGTGTACTTTTCCGGCGAATCGGACGCAAACGGCCGGTGGTCGTCCAGGCACTGCAGGAACTCGCTGTACGTGTACCCGCGCAGACGGCAGCGGTACGGCAGCCATGCACGACCGCTGTACACCGGCAGCCCGTGCGTCTCGGCGGCAAACGGCAGCGCCTCGGTGCTGATCCAGCGGCCGGGCTCGTCGGCGCGCTGGCAGACGGGCAGTCGCGCGTAGTTGCCTGGGTGGAATGAGCTGGCGCGCGGCACAATGACCTTGACCAGCGCGCCGCGCGGCACTGCAATGGACTCGGGCCGGTACGTGCTTGGCAGCGGCGCCGGCTGCTCGTAGTTCCAGGCGGCGTCGCGGTACTCGACGACCCCGTCCAGCGCAAACACGTCCGCGTCGTATGCGCGCAGCTCGCCCTCGTACACATGAACGGCGTCGCGTCGAGCCATGTGCGCGTGCTGCATCGGCCGCAGCCTGATCGGAATGCTGATGCCGGACTTTTGGCCGACCGCATCCAGGACAATCGAGTCCCATAGCCCGGGCTCGCTGGGAAGCGGCTGGAACAGCTCCACGATGGTTTTCTCCTGCTTGGCCAGCACGCCGCCCAGGCTTGTTGGTGGCACTACGATGCGCACGCAGACCGGCTGGCCCGCAGTCACTTTCAGTACGCCGCCGCCATTGCTCAACCGTCTGCCCGCAGGGAGGATGGCAAATGGCCGGGAGCTGCCGGCAGCGCGCAGGTCCCACACGGCCGCATCCAGCGGCTGCGCGGCGCAGCTGTAGCGCCTGTCTATGGATTGCACGGATTTGTCGCTCCGCAGGTGCCGCTCGTCGTCAAGGCGCGGGATGGTCGCGCACAGCCTCAGCACCAGCACAATCAGAGCCACTGCGGCAGCGACTAGGGCCCATCGCCGCGCCTTGGCGTTGAGGCGGATTCGGCCGGCGGCCTGCCGCCAGCCGGCGTCGGCCAACCAAAGCATGGTGTGTGAATATGAATACAGATGCTCTATAATGCAGAAAAAAGGTGCGAGTCGGGAAAATTGCCAGATAAAAAGGTCCGCATGCAAATGAAAACGGCGCGATGTGCTATTTGTAGCACATACGAGCCGCAGATAAGTTAGGTGTCTCCTGCGAGACCGTTGCGGCGCTTATCTGGCATTCCTTTGACCTCAGCAAATGGAGCCTTTTTGCGGAAAGGCGCGCAAGGGTCCACTCAATTGACAGGCGTGACTTGGCTTTGTATGCCGGCCGTCGTCTCTGTCCCCGGGGCAGCCAGCCAGCGCCAATGCATCGGGAGCGTGGGGTGGATAGCAGCTACGTAATTGTGCAGCAGGGCTATTTTAGCGATCGCTGTGCGTGTCCTAGAAATTTCGCGATCTGCGCGCACTGACGTCAGCTGCAGCTCGAGCTGAGCTGAGCCGAGCTGGATCCGGATGCAAAAACTTTGCGATTGGCCGGAGGTGTTTACGCCAAAGCTTGTTTGCGGCGCCACTGGCATTGTTCGACGCGTTATCGTAAACAAACGCAGACCGCTGGGCTACTGCGCGCGCAGATCAGGGAGCCCGCAAGCACAGGCGGATCGGGCAGCCCAGGAATGCCGCTCCCTAGCTTTGCGACTGCATTCTGCAAACAAAGGCCCCTCCCCCCTTGAGCACTGGCAGCGCTCTTTCAAAAGGCATCCTTTGGCAGAGGGAAACAAAGGGTCCTGGTCTTTCGGCCCTCGAATAAACAGCGATTCGCGTTTTCACCTTCTTTATTCTCCCTCTCTCGCGTCAACGCCCAAAACAATTATCTTGTTCCAATCGTTCAGTTATCAGTTGGTTTGCTATGCCAGAGACACTTGCGCTCGCGGAGAAGAGCGCCGAGCTCCAGCAGCTCGTCAAGCGCGTGGCCAGGGCGCGGCGCGTGGTGGTGGTCACGGGCGCCGGGATTTCGGTCAACAGCGGAATCCCCGACTTCCGGTCGGCGTCGGGCGTGTTCCGGCAGATCCAGGCGGCGCACGGCCACGTGGTCGGCAAGGGCCGCGACCTGTTCGACGCGTCGGTGGTGTTCCGCTCGGGCGCGGCGGCGGCGGTGTTCTACGAGTGGATGACGCAGCTGCGGCGGCAGTGCGCGGCGGCGCGGCCCGGCGCGGCGCACGCGTTCATCCGGCAGCTGGCGGACCGCGGCGTGCTGCAGCGCAGCTACACGCAGAACATCGACGGGCTCGAGCGCAAGGCCGGGCTGCGCGTGTGGGACCCGTACCAGAAGCCCGGGTCGGCCGGGCATGTGCCGTGGCAGCAGGCGCACAGCGTGCCGCTGCACGGGACCATGGACCATCTCACGTGCCAGCTGTGCGCCAGCGCCGTGCCGTTTGCCGCGCTCCCGGGCGGCGCGGCCGCCGGCGACGCCTGCGCCGAATGCCTGCAGCGCTCGCAGGCGCGCGAGGCGTGCGGCCGGCGCGCGCTGGCCGCGGGCAAGCTGCGGCCGGCCGTGGTTCTGTACGAGGAGCTGCACCCGCACGGCGAGGATATTGCGCGCATCATCAGCCACGACGCGCGCAGCCGCGCCGACGTGGTGCTGGTGTTTGGCACCACGCTCAAGGTGCCCGGCTGCCGCCAGCTGGTGCGGCGCCTGGCCGCGGCGCCGCGCACAACCACCGTGGTCGTCAACAACGAGCCGGTCTGCGGCCGCGCCTGGGACGGCGTCGTCGACTACCAGGTTGTCGGCTGCGTCGACGAATGGTGCGCGCGCGTGCAGCGCGCGTGGAACGCGCAGTCCAAAATCACCCAGTGGGCCACCAAGCGCACGAGGGGCGCGCCCGCCGCCAAGGAGAACGCGCCCGAGCCGACCAGCCGCAAGCGCCGTGTATCTGACAGCGACTCCGAGCCCGAGCCGACCAGCCGCAAACGCCGCGCGCCCGACAACAACTCAAGCCTCGAGCCGGCGCGGCGATCGGCACGCATTGCCACGCGCGGGGGCCCGGCCGACTACCAGCAGCGGCAGCCGCTTTCGATCTGTACATAGCGTTCATCCAATTCACATTACCGTTTATCCAGCCAACTAATTACACTCTCACTCATCCGCGGCGTCCATGGCAGCCGCCATCTCGCGCACCTCGCCCTGCATGGCCTTCATGCGCTGCAGCGCACGCGCCGCCAGGTCCTTGCGCCCGCCGCGCTTGGCCGCCAGCGCCCACTGCCGCGCCTGCGAAATCTCACTGCCCACGCTGTCCATGTACGCCTGGATCGTCAGCGTGCCCGCCCCGACCAGCGCCTCGACCGCCGACATGCGCAGCCTGATCGCCGATTCGAGGTCGCGCAGGTAGGTCGCCTCGTCGCCGTCGCCGCCGGCCGCCGCAATCCGCGCGGGAATCCGCTCCAGCTCCAGCTCCAGCACGGCGTTCGACACCACGCCGTCCATCATGTCCAGCTGCGATTCGACGTCATCCGCGGTCAGCTCTGCGCCTGGCTCCTCCG
>JANBPA010000386.1:0-11195 GCA_027575275.1 Coemansia sp. RSA 2711
GATGTTTCTGAACAAGAACGAGGTGCACTGGTTTGAGGACATTGGCTACTATCACGGTCCGCTGTGGAACTGCCCCAAGAATGAAATGAACAGGAACAAGAAGTGCTGGTGTCTTGGCGACCAGTCAACCGAAGTGAAGTATAAAGCGTGGTCATGCACACTTGACTTTGTTGAGCTGACAAACCCTTGATCGGGGCTAGCTGGGATGTCTTGCCTCATCAACCAATATACAGAAATCCTTTCAATGCGTAGATATGATGGTTGCAGTGTGATACTTCACCCCTAAGAAATGAAATACTGATTAACCTGCTGTCTGAGGGTGGCCATGGCAACCGATAGCTTGCGATGTTCCCAGCGGCCGAGAACTCAAGCTTCATCGAGGTCGCGGGCATTGACCGTGTTGTGGTGCGGGGCTACATCAAATACAGAATCGCCCGTGTGCGGCTGATGCGGCTGCGCTGCCTTGTCGCTGGCCTCCGTGTGCGCAATGTTGGCATGCGATGTCTGCTGTGCAGGGTCGTATTCGGGGAACTCGTTATAGTCAAATGCGTTCTCGGCGTACGCACGGCGGCTGCGGTTCCGACGCCAGAACAGGAAGCCGACCAGTGCTGCGAGCACCACCACCGCGCCAATCACGATGCCCGCAATGGCGCCGCCGCTCAGCGAACGACCACTTGAGTGGTCGTTGGACGAGTCCTCGGAATTCGTCGAGCTCGACTCAATCTCCGACGACGACGACGACGACGACGACGGCTCTTCGCTGCTGCTGCTGCTTGGGCTGCTTTCACTCGACGACGACTCGACCGAAGACGAAGACTCGGATGAGGACTCGGATGAGGACTCGCTCGAGGAAGACTCGGAAGTTGTCTCATCCGAGGTGGTTGGCTCACCTGAGGTCGGCTCGTCCGAGGTCGGCTCTTCGCTCGTGGGCTCATTCGTCGTTGATGGCACCGATGTTGAGTCTGATGTCGTTGGCTCCGATGTGGACTCGGACGTCGACGGCTCTGAGGTGGATTCAGAAGTCGATGGCACCGAGGTTGAGTCTGCTGGCAAGTCTGTCGCTGGCTGTGAGTCGCTGGCTGCGGCCTCTGGGTTGCCTGGGACCGCGGTCCCGGGGTCCTGCGAGCTGTCGAACAGACCAGGAAGCAACTGGCCTCCATCATCCTGCCCTACTACAGCAACAGCTGCTGCCAGCGCAACTGCCGACACGCTAACCACACGCTGCAGCTTCATTAGTAGGAAACGGTTTCGTGAGCGAATATGAAATGGAAGAAGAGGGAAAGGGGCGAATTGGAGAGTGAGAGGTGAGAATGAGTGAGAGAAAGAGGAAAATAAAGTCAGTTCCTGACGCAAACGACGCGGAAGTGTAAATCCTTTTTGTTTGTTCTCTCTTTCTGTCCCCACCCGCAATCGGGCCGATCACAACATCTGTGGTGGCTTCCAATAACACTGCATTGATGTTTTTGTTTGCACCATACTCAGTTTTACCGAGAATAGCAACGTAGGCTGTAAGCCTGTGCCTTTGTGCATCCGCAGCGATATAGGCCGGGTTCAAACAGGTCGCGATTCAGGTCTCCAACGCGTCAATACTAGCGCGGATGCTGACGAGACCAATGGGCCAGCCGTATCTGTTGTTCTTTGCTGAACCAGCACCCTGCATCCAACTCGGATCCACTGTCTTGGCGCAGCAACCCACGCATATTGCTGTCACTATGCGATAATTACCGGATGTGTTTTAAGCGCAACTGATTTTTGTTGTTGAATTATCCGGAGGTTTGGCAAGCAATCCAAGCGGAATCGCTGCTGTAGCCAGCCGAACCATGTCTGCGGTACCATTCTGAGTTTTGTGGGGGGATATCTGCCAATGCGGGGGATACGCTTTGACCAAGACATTTTATCTCTGAGCGAGCATCCCGCGCCATGTGCGCTTGAATAGACGCTTCCCCATGTTTAGCTGGCAGTCTAACACACGCTGTTCATCGGTTTTATGGTACTATGACTATCCAATCCGGGGAGTGTGTATAAGCAAAGTGTGCGGTTAATTGCAAGCACGCATGCGTGCCAAATATCGAGCTTGGTAAAGCACATGCGACAATTTCGGCTGTGTCGCTTGCCCCCCGCCAAATTTATCGAGATAAGATTAGAATGGTAGGCTAAACATTGCGCCAAACCATTCCACTGTTTCACGCGCTTGGTTTCGTTTGCACCGCAGTCGCTGACGGATGCACAGTACCAAGCTTTTTTGAGTGCGGGCGCATTTGAGATTAGTGAATGTATTCAAATAGCTTGGCATGCGGCCCCTCCCTACCACGCTTTGCTGTTTTTCTTGATTGCCGGGCGTCTTTTGTTTTCGCTGTTGCCTTGGCCTCTGACTTTGCCGTATATTATTGGGGTTTTTTGCGTCCAGCATCACTATATATCGCATAGACTGCTAAAAATGTCAGCCTTTCAGCCATCATCGGAATCCATGCCATTGGCTGCAATGGAAATGGCCCGCCCACACGATATTGGTCGTTCATCCACGATGTCAATGACTACGCGGCCAAAGTGAGTATAGTCGCTGCTTGTAACATACAATCAGGTGTGCACTTTTCCGGTTCACTAATCGCCATTAAACTTTTTTGGCTTGCTAGAAAGAAACGGCACAACCACAACGAACTAGAACGGAAGGTAAGTCGTCACTGCGAGTCATTGGGCTGCTAAACACTTGTAGCGCTGCTAATGGCACTAAACATTTTGTTTGTCTGGATAGCGTCGGCACCATCAACGCGAGATATTGTACGAGCTACGCGACGTAATACCAACTCTGCACATTGTCAAACCATCGACTGTTTTGATTATGCAAAAGGCCAAGGAGTACATTGACTTGCTGCGCAGAACCATCCAGGAGATGGATGTCGAGATCAACGACTTGCGCCGGGCACTGGTTGCTGCCGGATACCCACTGCCTATGCCAACCCAGCAGCAACCCATATGTGGATTTCCTACTGGCCAGTCGCAGTTTACCAGCACCTGCCAGTCGCCTCGAACGCTATCCGAGCAGATGCTTAGCGCTGCCTCTCAAGGGCATCTGGCAATTGACCAGAGTTCACAGCTTCCGTTCGCTGCATTTGGCGAGCTTGCGCTGGGCCGTGCGTCATTTGACGCGCAAGATATTGACAACATTAGCCAGCTACATTCGGTTTTGAGCAAAAGCTCGGCCGATATACCTCCGAGCAGCAATCGCCCTATATCGCCCGTGTCTCCGTACCAGCTGGAGCAAGCTCAGGGCCACGTGTCCGGCGAATTCAACAAACAGCTCCACAACATGCACCCAGCATCAGAGGTAACGGCCGTCTCGCTGGCAGCGGCATCCAACAGAGCGGCTTTAGGTGCGCATGTGTAGTTTGGGGGTTCTGGTTGGTTTGGTAGTTTAAACAAACGTGTAGCTGAGTCGTTGTAAGAGCCATGTTGTTCAGGCTATATATTGAAGCATGTAATTACTTAGGTCGTAGTGCTATTGCCAGAGCCGCTCGAATTGCTGTTTCCAGAGTTACTGCTTCCACTTCGGCCGCGACTACAATGTGCCAACCGGCTTGAACAAAAAGTTAGCTTCCAACGTATTCAAATGTGTACAATGTCAAACATAGCCTTGCCGATACTCACATTGCAATAGGAAGCGACACGCCAAGAGCAACTGCGACAATAATTATAAACAAGAGGAAAAGCGCGCACCACATCTTCTACACATTCAAATAAATAAACGCGTTAGTAAGCTGTATCTGACTGTATGGGCACTGTAGCGCGACTATCACTTGCCTTTCTTGCCTTGATGCGGTACCAGGTTGCTTTTTGGATCTCTTGGTGGGCTGATGTCATGTTTTCGTGGGTGCTTTCAACAGCCTGTTCAATATTGTCCAGCACGTCCTGCTGCTCAGCAACCACTCCCTCCATGTCAATGAACATGTGGTTAAGCAGCTACAATAGTCGGATTTAGTATATGGACTTGCCGTTTCCTGGTCGTCACAACGTTATATACTTACCTCAATGGTGCCGTTGATCTCCTGGATATCTCGGTCTCGATTTTCCACGTCCCGCAGCATGCGCCGTGCAACTTTGCTTCGGTAGGACGACATGACATCCATTGCAAATACAGATCGCGCAGCCTCGTTGTTTACGGCTTCGTGCACTTCGTCGTCAGTGGCCTCAGGCATTACTACGGTAGCAATAGCATACTAGCTTAGAATGTGTAGCGCAAACTGCTTCTGGTTACCCAACTCGCTTTTGGGTTTGCCAGAATGCTTACCTATACGAATATGCCTCTCCATACGCTGGCGATACTGTTTTTGGGATTCGCGCTCCAGCCGCCGATACTTGTCCAGGACCTCCATGAGCTTTCGCGCCAGTACTGCATGGCGACTCCGGCGAGTGGCTTCTTCGCTCGGGCTCAGGGCAGTGTTTCGGTTCATCTGCTCGACTGCATTCAGCTCACCCCGGAGCCTGACAATGTGGTTGTTTATTTGTGTAGTCTTCTGGTCCCTCTGCCGAGCAATTGCTATAAATACATGCCAGTTATTTAGCATACGCAGCATCACACTTTAGCAAATGGTCGCCACGCCAGAGAGCTTACCTTCGGATCGTGTGCCATCGGCTGTTGACATCAGTGTTTCGTGAAGAACGCCCAGGTCATCCACATCGTCGTTGGCAGCATCGATGTCGTCTTCGATCCCATTCAGCTACACATGTGTGCAAAATCAGTGCCGTTGCAAACAGTGCAATCCAGAGGGTGGCCAAGTAGCAACTTACCGTTGTAAAATATTTTTCCATGTCGGTGCCGCCGCCGCCGCTTCGAACCGAGCCCAGGCTTCCGCCTGACTGACCGCTGTCCGCGGATCCCTGGCGGCGACGAGGAAGGAATTTCGACAGCATTGTATGTAGCTTATTCGAGAATAAAAAACTTTATACCGTTAACGCGAAAGAAAAGAAGGGCGCGCTAATGTGGCCAAACGGTTCCTGAAGGCCTACTGGCATTATTTCGTATACCAATAGTATTATCGGAGCCATTACCAAACACTGGTGTGCGGGCATAAAGCAGAGCACGTTAAAATGGAGCTAAACCAATGCGCATATGCGGTTGCATGAACAGCCACCAGAGGCCCCGATCGAGACCAGCATAGAATACATGTCCCCTTGCATGTGTGCGTGGCGGCAATGCAGTAACTGCCAAGATTTTCTACCAGTCGTCGTCGTCTTCCGAGTCCGACTCACCAGCGATAGCCTTGCTGCGCTGCGCCAGCGCAGAGGCAAGAGCGTTGGTCAAGTCGCCGCCCGACTTTGACCCTGGAGACATGTCGCCAGGGGACTTGGAACCTTGAGTAATTGAGCTGACCGAGGCGCGGCTGGACGCGGACTTGTCCGTCTTGCGCAGACTGCCTACGCCGCCGAAATCGCGAATTGAGCTGAGCAGCATCCCCCGGCCGGCATTGCCGCCAGCAGCAGGCTGGGCAGGCGCAGGCGGCGCATTTGGCGGAGATGACTTTGGCGGCAGGCTGGGCGCCTGCGGGGCCATCGGTGGAGGCACCGGAGGAGCCAATGGTGGCTGCGTTGGTGGCTGGGTGGGTGGCAGCGGCGGCGGCAACGGCGGCGCTTCGGCGGCTGGCTGCACTGGCGGCATTGGCGGCGACGCCGCCGGCGGAGGCGATGGCCGCGACACGGGCGGAAGCGGTGGCGCCGACGGAGGCGGAAGAGACGGCGCCTGTGGTGGCGAGTGATACACCTCGGGGGCTGGGCGGCTGACTGGCGACGGCGACTTTTGCGGGCGGCGGGGCGGCGGGGCCGGTGGGGCTGGTGACGGCTGCCGTGGCTCTCGCTGGGGCGGGCCCGGCGGCAGTGGGGGCGGGGGCAACGGCGCCTGGCGCTGGGGCGAGGGAGCGGAGGGCCGTTGCTGCTGCTGCTGCTGGGCCGATGAGCCCTTGTGCCGGGGCGGTGGTGGCGGCGGTGCTGAGCGGCGTGGTGGTGGGAGCGGCGGGCGTGACGCCGGCGGCTGTGCGGGCGGCTGTGCAGGGGGCGGCCGTGCAGGGCTCGACGGCTTGCCGGAGCCAGAGCGAATCATGTTGTCGACGCTGCCGTTCATGCTGACAAACTTCTCGATGAAGCGAGCGGTGTCGGGGTCGTCGAGCATGCTTTCGGTGATATTGTGGGCGGCAAGGGCCTTGACCAACTTCCGGTACTTTGCATTGTCCAGGTTGAGGATCTTTTGCGTGGCCGTCGGGCCGTCGGACATGCGATTGGTGTTGTGCTCGGGCGCGGCAGGCGGAGCAGCAACCGGCGCCCCCCGCTTTCCAGACATCTTTGCTATTCGCCGGCCAACTTTGGACGCAAACGCAGCAGCCTCTCTTTCGTCGGAAAAGTCCAGACCGAACAGATAATCATCGCCAACAACGGTGTAGAAATACGGGCACTGCTCGGAAAATTCAAAGCCCTCGTAAAGCTCCTGCTCCCACAGGAGAGACGGGCCAGAAGCACCGCCGAGGTTGACCAGGCGCAAGAAGGACGCCTTGTTGTGGGCATCCTTGACGAGCACAAGTCCGCCAAAGCGGCGGGTGTACTTCCATTTTTCTCCAGGGCGGGCGGCAAATACGCGCGCAATGGCCGCGGCGAGAATCTTCTACACAATGCGTCAGCGAATTAGCGGCAGCACGAGCTGGCTGAAAACCGGCACCGGCATGGGAGCTGCGGAGGGAAGGAATACTTACGTGCTTGGAGCTGGGCTGGGCAGCTTTAATAGCAGACTTCTCCTCGGAGGTCAGTAGAGATGCCGTGGGCATCTTGCGCAGAAACGAACGTAAATGGCAGCAGTCGGGGGCGATTCAGCGAGGCGACACAGAGCAGAGAGGGAAAGGACGAGCGCCTTCCTTGCATTCGCAGCACAAAGACCAATCTCGCGGGTCGGGAAATACAAAAAGGTGTGGTTTTTCGCAGCAAAAGGAGGCGAGGCGTTTTTGCACCCGCTCAGTGCTTGGCGTCACGTGCAGGGATTAGATCAGCTGACAGTGCGTCCTGCGGTGATCAGGGGCCGGCCGCAGAGTGCAGGCTTTCCGCGCACTGAGGCGACGCCAAAGGTGCAGGAAGGACCGCGGCAGCTGTGCAGCATTGGAGACTGGCAGCTATGCAGCGCGGGACCGCTTTCACAGTATTGCTAATTGAGCAGCGCTTGCCGCCTGCTGGCCATTCATCCGCGGACACCGGGGAGTGGCGGAAGACAGCAGCGACCCGGCAAAAGCATCTGGTTTATCGCCCGGGCGCTGCTAAGCACGTTGAGGCACATCCAGAGGCGCCGTTGTGCTTGCGGAGCTGACGGATGACATCAGATCCGGGAGGGGGCACGGACGCGCATTTCCGAGCCGCCGCCGCGATTGAGGAATGGCCGACGATTATGCACGGCCATGGAGCGATTGTCCAAAATTAGCTCAATTGGGGTCGAAGTTTCGAGTAAAAATAGAGGATTCATTTATTTGCGTGGAGCGCGGGCGAGTGGGCAATAACAAGACTGAAACGCAAATAGACAGGTGCTCAGAACAGCGCGGCAACGGCGGCCAGAGCGGCGCCGGCCAGCGAGGCCTTGAGGACGGCAGCCGAGCTGGTGTCAGAGTCGCTGTCGTCGGCACCCGAGCTCTCGTCCGACGAGTCCGAGTCGCTCTTGTCCTCGCCCGAGCTCTTGTCCTCGCCAGAGCTGTTGTTATCGCCCGAGCTCTTGTCCTCGGCAGTGCTCTTGTCCTCGGACGAAGCATCGCTGGATCCGCTGGACGCAGCCGACGTCGGCGCAGAGCTGGCGCCCGAGAGCGTAGCGGCAGACAGGTGGTCAGATACGATAACGCCCGACGGGTTGTAGACCTGGTTGTTGCAGTTGGTGACGCAGGTGATGGCAGCATCGTGATCCAGACCGTTGCAGCCAGCAATGCACTCGGTGGCAGCCGCGATCATCGACGCGTTGGGGTTCGGGTTGCCGTTGCAGGCAGCCTGGCAGTTGACGTCGTTGGTGTCGCCATTGCACTTGTCCTCCAGGCACTGCTGGAACGAGTTGAGCGACGACGACGACGACGAGTTCTGGGCAGCAGCAACGGCAGCCAGCGCGAGAACAGCAGCAAACTTCATGGCGGGATGTATTGGAATAAACAAAGCACGGGGTGTGGTGCGGAAGAGAAAGCCGGCGCTGGATGCGCGGCCCGCCCAGCGCGCTTTTAAGCACGCAAAGGGGAGAAAGGCGGCGATCCCCCTCCCCGACACGACCCGCATGCACACGCAGATTCCACGCAGACGTGCATGGGCGACCCAGGTCATGCCGGAGCCGGGTCCTCTGATCCGATTGTCTGCGCGCCGGTGTCACGCGACCTGTTCGCCCAGGCCGGCCAGCTCCGCCTGCTGCCGCGCGCTGGCGTCCTGGAGCTCGGACAGCCACGCCTGCGTGCTGGCAATGGCCTTTAGGTGCCGCTCGTTCAGGCGCTCGTGCGCCGCCGCCAGCTGCCCATGCGTCCGCTCCAGGTCATGATGCTCCTGCGCCAGCTCCTCAAATGCCTCCTTGGCCGCCTGCGCCTCGATCTGCAGCTCCTCGCCCAGCCGGGCATTCCGCGCCTCCAGCTCCGCAATGCTCGCCAGTGCCTCGCCATGCTGGGCCTCAGCCGCGGCGCGTGCAGCCTGCTCTGTCTCGAGCTGCCCGCGCACGTCGGCATGCTCGGTCTTTGCTGCGTCGAGGTCGCGCGCCAGCTGCGCAGCCTGCGCCTCGAGGCTCTGACACTGGCCGCGGACGTCAGCGTGCAGGCGCTGCTCGTCGGCCAGCGCCTGTTGGGTGTCGGCCAGCTGCGCTGCGTGGCCGCGGACGTCATCGTGAGCCGCCGCCAGCTGCTCCTTAAGCTTCTCGACAGCGACATGGCTCTCTCTCTGCGCCGCCACCAGCGCGTCGTGCTTGGCCTGGATGTTGCTGCGCACCTGTGCGCTATGCTCCACATCCGCCTCAAGCTCGCCAATGCGCTGCTGCTGCCGTGCCTGCTCGGCGGCACCGGCCGCCAGCTGCGCCTCCAGATCGCGGGCACGTGCCTCCAACTCGCGCCGCGCATCCTCCAGTGATGCCAGCTTGTCCTTCAGCTCCGAGGCCTCGGCCTGATGTGCCGCGGCTGCCGCTTCCGCATCTGCTTCCAACCCCGCCACTCTATCGACGTTAGCTGCACTCTGCTGCTCAAGCTGTGTCTGAACTGCTGTCAACGCTGCTGCTCTGTCGGCCGTCTCTGCCTCCAGCGCCCGAACACTCGTCTCCAGCTCGCCCACCGTCTGCGCAAGCTCCGAGCCCCGCGCCTCGCCGGCGGCTGCACGCTCTTCGGCTGCGGCCAGCTGCTCGCGCAAGCCGTCAATCGTCTGCTCGTGCTGCCGCTCATTGTGTGCTGCCTGTTCCGTTATCCGCGATATTTCCGCGTTATGCTCGCTCTCGGCCCTTTCGGCAGCCACGCGTTGCTCTGAAATCTGGTCGTCGCGTGAACTGATGTCGGCACTTAGTCGCGCCGTCTCCGCTGTATGTGCTGCCATTAGCTCCTTCTCGCGGTCCGCCAGCCTCTGCGTGTGTTCCACATTTGCACTTTCCAGCGCTGCCGCTGCTGCTGTTGCTGCCTGCTCCATCTCTGCCTTTAGCGTCTGAATCTGCTCGCGAGCCTCGGCAGCATGTGCCTGTTCTGCTGCTGCACGCTCACTTGCCTCATGCGCGTCGTGCGCGCGCCCAGCCTCCATCTCTGCCAGGTCCTTTCGCGCTGCATCCAACTCCTCGTGCACGCGCTTATTTTCAGCTACAAGCTGCTCGCGCTGGGTGTTTATTTGGACTCTTAGCTGCTCAAGCTCGCTAGAGAGCACGTCCACCTCGTCCTCCCTTCCTTGTGTCGTGACGCCAGCCTCGTCCTGCCCTTCCACGGTGTCAGCAGCAGCGCTGTCGCCCAAGGACTCCCGCCCGCCGCCCTCTCCCGTCTCGTCGTCCGGCTGCGTAGCCGCTGCCCGTTTGGCCTGGAAGCTCTTTAGCTTCTTCTTTGCCGCCAGAATCTTCTTCTGCTTCTCGCTCGCGTCCAACGCCATTTGAAACCTGCTGCCAACGCCAAATAAATTGCTCGCAAAAGCAAAAGTGGGTGTAAACTGAGACTGCCTCTGCGCTATGACTTTTCAGCCTGTGATTGGCCCGCTTAGCAGCAGTCCGCTCTGTGTGCCATACTCCTCAAAAGCGGCTTCCAGCCGGACAACACCAGCATTTCACTTTTTGTGCTGTCCAAATAAAAAAGCAGCGGGCTGAAAATTTTCAGACCACGGTCAGAAGTATCTTGCTCGTATAAAAAAATTGAGCTTACGCTGCCAAAAACAGCAAAAAAATAGCTGGGACACTCAGCATTCCCACGTGGTCTCCCATCGTAGTACTACCTGAGCTGTAACCTGCTTGACTGCGCAGATCGGGACGGGATACGGTACTTATAGGTTCATATGGCCCCAGCTGCTAGTTGATTAACTGCTACATATTTATCACTCAGTAAGAAGCACAAAGTAGTGTCAGTGCAAGGTGCAGTATAATTTAGCCAATCTCCAGAATAATAATTAATTCCAGGTTGCGCGCACTCCAGGCAAATGCAGCACATAACTCCCAGTAAGCCATCAACTGATACCTTGGTGCACACTTGTTCACCAGCAATACTCTCAAATTTGTCAGAACATTCCCCTAGTTTCTGCTGCTCACAGAGCCAGGTTGTTAAATCGACTTTATTCACATATAAAACTGGTATTCATTATGCAGTCAAAATTTCCCATTTCTACTGCCATTTATCAGTTGCAATTATTAGCTCATTTCAATTTTATTATTATATACTGCTTGGCAGTGAATACAATTATACTGCCTATCCAAGCCTTTTCATCTTAAACAACCATCAGCAGCAGGCCTAGCCCCTGGCCTATTGTTAGTTTCTGTTCATTCTCTGACTTTATCCCTTTATTCCTGGGTGAATTATATTTTAACTTGAACTTCAACCAAACTATAATTGCAACTCAGCCAGGTGACTGTCAAACCAACCACCCATTATAGTGAGAGTTTATCTGGATGTGATGTGATGGAAATGGTAGCATAAGCCTGAAAAATGGCATCAGATGCAGAACATGTTGAAATTCTGTGTTCATACTTTGAAAGTCATGTGATCACATGC
>JANBPA010000430.1:0-11181 GCA_027575275.1 Coemansia sp. RSA 2711
GCGGTAGCCTCAACGACCGGCTCCTCAGCGGTAGCCTCAACGACCGGCTCCTCAGCGGTAGCCTCCGCGACCGGCTCCTTTGCGACAGCTTCAGCGACCGGCTCCTCAGCAGCAACCTCACCAGCCAGCTCCTCCGTGGTGGTTTTGGCAATCGGATCCTCTGCGGTATTCTCAACCGCCGACTCCTTGACATCAGCTTCAGCAGCCAGCTCCTCAACAACCGGCTCTTCCGCGGCTACCTCCCTAGTGGAGGCTTCAGCGATTGGCTCCTCAATGCCGGTATGCACCGCTGGCTCCTCTGGGACCGCCTCGGCAACCGTCTCCTCGACAGCAGGCGTTGCAGATGAATTCTCCAAGATAGGGTCAGCGGTTGGCGCCTCAGAAGGCTCCTCTGCGGCAGCCTCAGCCGTCAGCTCCTCAGCGACAGTCTCGGAAGCTGGTTCCTCAGTTGTAGCCTCGGTGACTGGCTCCGCAGCAGCAAAATCCTCAACGGCCGGTTCCGCAGCAGCGACCTCTGTAATTGGATCCTCAGCGACAGGCTCCTCAGCGACAGGCTCCTCAGCAACGGGCTCATCGACGGAGATCTCGGCAGCAGTCTCGGCAGCCGGCACCTCAGGAACAGCAGCCTCAACCGCCGACTCTTCCGCGGCAGGTTCAGCAGCTGGCTCTTCCTCAGCAGCCTCAACGGCCGACGCTTCAACAGCAGTCTCCACAACGGCAGCCTCAGCCGCAACCTCTGCGGCCGGCTCGGCGACAGTCTCCACAACCGGCTCCTCAGCAACAGTCTCAGCTGCAACAGTCTCGGCAACTGGCTCCTCGGCAGCGGCTTTGGCAGCTGGGGTTTCTGCGGCAACCTCAGCCGTCGGCTCCTCGGCGACGGTCTCCGCAACGACAGTCTCGGAAACTGGCTCCTCAGCAGCGACCTCCACAACCGGCTCCTCAGTGACAGTTTCGACGGCAGAAATCTCGGCAGCGGCTTCAGCAACCGGGGTTTCTGCGGCGATCTCAGCGACGGTCTCCGCAACGGCAGTCTCCGCAGCGATAGCCTCCGGAACCGACTCCTCAGCAGCAACCTCCGGAACCGACTCCTCAGTGACAGTTTCGGCAACTGGCTCCTCGGCGGCGAGCTCCTCGGTAGAAGCTTCAACGGCCGGCTCCTCAGCGGCGATGTCTACAGCCAATTCCTCGGCAACCGGCTCCGTAATGGCAGCCTCAACAGCCGATTCCTCGGCGACGGGCTCCGCGGCAGCACTCTCAGCCGCCGGTTCCTCCGCAACTGGTTCAGCGACAGAAACCTCAGCAACAGGCTCGGCAACTTGCTCCTCGACAGCGGTTGTGGCAACGGGCACATCCGTATCAGACTCGGCAACGGGCTCGTCATTCGCAACCTCAGTCACTGGCTCCCTGGCAATAGCCTCATCGACCGATACCTCGGGAATAGGCTCAGCTGCCGGTTCTTCAGCAACAGACTCCTCCGCAACTTGCTCCTCAGGAGAAGCAGCCTCAACAGCCGTCTCCTTTGCTGCTGCTTCAGCAACCTCTGCGCCTGGCATGTCGGCAACGGGATCCTCGACAAGACGGTCTTCAGTAGAAATCTCAGTGATCGGCTCCCCAGCGACAACCTCCGCGGCCGACTCCTCAGCATTCGACCCAACTGCCTCAGTTGCGGAATACTCGGCGACGGTCTCTACAGCTGGCTCCTCAGCGGCGCTTTCTGCAACTGACGCTTCAGCAGCGGTTTCAACAACCGGCTCATCGACAGCAACCTCAGCAATCGGCTCTCCAGCGCCAGACTCCACGATTGACTCCTCAGCGGCTGGCTCCTCCGTGGTAGTTTCCGCGTCTGGTTCCTCGGCAATGGAGTTCTCGGCAGCAACGGATTCAGCTGCCGGCTCCTCGGTGACGGTATCCGCAACAGCAGTCTCAGCAACTGGCTCCTCAGCAGCGACCTCCACAACCGGCTCCTCAGTGACGGTTTCGACGGCAGAAATCTCGGCGGCAGCTTCAGCAATCGGGGTTTCTGCGGCAACCTCAGTGACGGTCTCCGCAACGGCAGCCTCAGCGACTGGCTCTTCAGCAGCGACCTCCGGAACCGGCTTCTCAGTGACGATCTCGGCAACTGGCTCCTCGGCGGCGAGCACCTCGGTAGAACCTTCAACGGCCGGTTCCTCAGTAGCGATCTCCGCAGCCGATTCCTCGGCAACCGGCTCGGCAGTCGGCTCCGCAACGGCAGCCTCAACAGCCGATTCCTTGGCGACGGTCTCTGTGGCAACAGTCTCGGTCGCTGGCTCCTCCGCGGCAGATACGGCCGGCGCTTCTGGCTCAACAACAGTATCCGTGGCAGCGAGTTCCTCAACTGCGGCCTCAGCAACAAGCGCATCGGCTTCGGCTGCGGCCTCCTCAACCACAGGCGTGTCAACAACAATGTCCTCGGTCTTGGCCTCAGACTGCTCGGTGGCCTCCTCCTGCTGAACTGGCTCCTCCGCCGATGCAGCCAGTTCGCTGATTGTTGCAGGGTCCTCGACTACCACAGAATCCTCAACCGCGGGCGGCGCTTCAACCGCAGCAGCCTCCTCGATCACAGCAGGCTCTTCAGCCGTAGCGGGCTCATCAACTGCAGCTGGTTCCTCGGCTGCAATTGGCTCCTCAGCCGCAATCGACTCCTCAACTACAGCCGGTTCCTCAGTCGTAGCAGGCTCCTCGGTTGCAACGGGCTCTTCAACCACATCAGGTTCCTCGGCTACAACGGGTGCCTCCACTGCGGCCAATGCCTCAACTTCAGCGGACTCTTCAGTTGCAACCTGCTCTTCAGTCGCAACGGGTTCTTCGGCTGCGACAGACGCTTCGATTACAGCGGACTCTTCAGCCACAGCGGGCTCCTCGATTGCAGAAGGCTGCTCAACTGTAGCAGGCTCCTCGATCGCAGCAGGCTGCTCGGCCACCGCCGGCGCGTCGTCCGTCTTTGTCTCCTCAGCGGGTGCAGCTTCTTCAGCAGCAGGCTCTTCAGAGGCTACCGTCGCAACAGGCTCATCAGCGACAACATCCGGAGTTGTATCCTCGGCGACAGACTCTTTGGAAATAGGCGTTTCCAAAGCAGCTTCAGCGACCGGCTCATCGGCAGCGGCCTCAATAACGGGCTCTGCAACAGACTCCTCTGCAATCGCCTCCACCGCTAGCTCCCTGGCGGTAGTCTCCACAACCGGTTTCTCAGTGGCAGCAATGCTTGCGGCTGGCTCCTCGGCAGCAGCTTCAGCTGGGGTTTCCGCGGTGGCACCAACAGCAGGCTCCTCGGAGGGCTCAGCAAGCGGCTCTTCCACGGCTGCCTCTTCAACCGGTTCCACAGAAGCAACTTCCTCTGCAACAACCTCAACAGCCCGCTCCTCAGAGGCAGCTTTAGCGACCGGTTCTTCTGCGGAAATCTCAGCAACCGGCGCCTCTACGACAGCCTCAGCAACTGGTTCTTCAGCCGCAACTTCAACGACTGGCTCGTCAACAGCAGCCTCGACAACCGTCTCCTCCGTAACGATCTCAGCAACTGGTTCCTCCTTGGTGGCCTCAGCAGCCTCTTCAGCGATCGGCTCTTCGGTACCGGCTTCAGCAGCTGGCTCTTCTGCAGCATTGACAGACGGTCCCTCTGTAACGCTTTCAGAAGCCAGTAGTACTTCAGTTGCAGCATCGGCAGCTGGCGCCTCGGTGGCAGTCTCGGTGTCGGCTTCAATAACCGCGTCCTCAGCAGCAGGTTCAGTTGTCAACTGTTCGGCAGAACGCGCTGTAGCTGGCTCCTCAACTGCAGCCTCAGCATCCGACTCTTCTACGATAGATTCGGCGGCTGGGTTCTCGACGCCGACCTCGGCAATTGGCTCCACAGCAGCTACCTCAGTATCCAGTTTCTCGATAGCTGCCTTGGCAATTGGTTCTTCGTCGTTGGCAGCATCAGCTACCGATTCCTCATCAGCGACTTCCGTAGCCAGCTCATCTGCGACTGCCTCCGCAGCCGGCTCTTCTGCGGCGGCTTCGACAACCGGCTCCTCGGCGACCGGTTCCTCCGCAGCGACTGCCTCAACTGTTGGCTCCTCGGCGACAAGCTCTGTAACTACCTCCTCTGTAGTGGTTTCAGCAACCGGCTCATCAACTGTAGTCTCGGGAACCGGCTCCTCGGCAACCGTCTCGGAAATTGGCTTTTCAGTAGCGGCCTCGACGACGGATTCTTCTGCGACAACCTCGGCGCTGGTTTCAGCAATTGGGTCCTCGACAGCAGTTTCTGCAATTGCTTTCTCTGCAGCGGATCCAGCAACGGGCTCCTCGGCAGCAGACTCTGAAATCGGCACCTCCACAGCGGTTTCTACGGCTAGCTGTTCAGCAGTATCCTCGCCGACGGGTGCCTGCTCGGCAGCCTCAACGGCTGGCTCTTCGACGGCAAACTCAGCAATTGGATTCTCCGCGGTAGTTTCAGCTGCCGGCTCCTTGGAAATGGCTTCAACAATGGGCTCTGTAGCGGCGACTTTCGTGACCAGCGCCTCTGCAGCAGTTTCAGCAGCTAGATCTCTCGCAGCGCTCTCGGCGACCGGCTCCTCAACAACGGCCTCCGCAGCTAGCACTTCAGCGGTAGCATCAGCATCAGTTACGGATTCCTCGACAACTGCATCCGCGGCCGGAACATTAACGTCAGCACTAGCAGCGGACTCGTCGGAGGCAACATCAGCAATCGGCTCACCAATAGCGATTTCAGAGACGGGCATCTCGGCAGCTGCAGATTCAACAGCCGGCTCCTCTGCGACAGCCTCGGTAGCCGCCTCGTTGCTATCCGACTCAGCAGCCACATCATTTGTGGCTACTTCAGCAACTGGCTCGGCAACAGACTTCTCAGCAGCAATCCCAGCGACAGGCTCAGCAACAGGTGCCTCGACAACCGAATTCTCGGCAGCAACCTCAACGGCCGACTCCTCGGCGGCTGACTCAGAGGCTGACTCAACAGCCGACTTCTCGGCAGCAAATTCTGCAACCGGCACTTCAGCGGCTGCTTCAAGGGCGGGTTCCTCGGCAGCAACGGTTTCCTCAGCCCGCTCGTCAGCAGCAATCTCAACGACTGGCTCATCAGCAGGAACTTCCGCGGCCGATTCTTCTGCAAGGACTTCCGCAGCTGACTCAGCCGTGACGATCTCAGAAACCGGCGCCGCTTCAGCGGCAGCCTCTGTTGCCGGGTCTTCGACAGCAGCTTCGGCATCTGACCCCTCAGTGGCAATATCGACAACCGGCTCCTCGGCAGCAGCCTCAACGACCGGCTCGTTGACTTCAGTCTCTGCAACTGGGCTCTCGACAACAGACGCAGCCGGTGCTTCCACGTCAACATCAGACTCTGTCTTGTCAGCCGTGATCTTGGGAACAGCCTCCGCCTGAGCTGCAGCGGGATGATTGGCTACAACTGGCTCCTCAGCCATGGCGGAAACCTCAGACTTTTCTACAGCTACCTCCAAGGCTGCAGGCTGCTCGGCTTCAACCACCGGCGGCGTCACCGGGTCTTGCGCAGACGGAGCAGACGCGATATCAGCGTCGGCGGACTTTGCCTCGTTGGTGGCAAGGACGGCCAGATCGGCCGAATCCTCCGTTGTGACAACAACATACTCGTCGTCCGACGCCGATTTGTCCTGAGCGAACTCGGCCGCCGGAGCATCGCGCTCCACAATGTCCGTGTTGTGATCGGCCGCGGCCTGGGAAACGGGCAATGCGGGGGTCGGCGGATCGGCAATGTTCAGCTCGGAGTTGCTGGCAACCTTCTTAATGTCCGACAGCGACAGATCCAGGCACGACGACAATGCCGAGTCGGTCTGTCCGAGCCCCTTTAAAGCAGCTACCGGACCTGGCAGACCTACAAAGAGAAGCAATTGTTTTGTTAGCCATCATGTTGTGCTTTCGTGGTACCATCGATTTTTCCCACACGCAGGGGGCGATCACGTTACCTTGTATTTCGTTGAGCGAGGTGGCAATGGCAGAGTCGTTGTCGTCATCATCGGCGGCGGTGTGCTCGGCAAACGTGGTCTTCACAGCCAACACCAGGTCGGAGAGCACAGTGTCAGTGGCTTCCAGTCCATCGGCAACTGGCGTTGAGCTGGCTACTTCGTCGCCGTCGACGCGATACTTTGCGTGGGTCACTGTCTGCGACTGGGCAATGTCAAGCACGCCCGAGAACACCGCAGCGCTGCTGGGGTCGGTTTCTGCATGCAGCGCGAGCAGCTGGGCCTCGTCGGAATCCAGCATCGCCGTGACTTCAACTGCAGAATCCCGCGCGTCCTGGCGGAGCGTAATAGAGAATATGTACCTGTTAAACGCCGTGGCCATTAAAACAAGCAATTAAAAACAGGGAGCGTATTTGCAAATATAAGAATGGAGGGCTTCTTGTGGAGCCAGAAACTAGTTAAAGGTGTGGATTTTTTTTTGCGCAAAAGAATGGAAATAATACGATTACAAGTACTACTTGAACAAGAATATTTGGCAAAAAGGAAAAAGTATCCAAAGAGAAAAGCAAAGGGCGTTGCGCGCGGACGTTTGGCATGTTTGTGCTCCTTTTATATCGGCACAGGTTTCCCAACTCAGCCTCATTTGCTTCCATTCTTTTTGAGCAAAAATCCACTTTAATGCACCCCGAGTTCCGGCTGCACGCAAGCTCTTTTTTCAAACTCAGCATGTCGATGCTAATCCTTCTTTCGGCTGCACCCAGCCAGAACATCCACGACACACAGGATGCCCGGTGCATCTCATCCGTCCCTCAAACAGGGCAGAATTACTCATTTTAGCAAGTTATTTCTGCTGGCTGCTCCGGCCATCTGGAGGGCAGATATGGAGGGAGCGGCGGTGTGCATGGCCGGAGCAGAATAGTACACGGGCAGTGCTTGCTCTCACGCAAAATGCGGGCGATTTGCGCGCTGAGGAACATGGCGTTCTCTGAATTCAGACATCCCAGCTTTGGTCAGATGAGGGGGTTCTTGATGCAAGGTTCTGAGAGGCACGGGGGCTCCCGTGCTTTGACTATTGCGCTTGTTGCCAGGTGTGCGCCGGTTTGCATTGTGAACACCCCCAAAACGCATTGCACTATTGAGCACGGCCGTGGTGCAATAAGCGGGCGATATAGTGCCTGGTCCGCAGCAGGCGCGTCGTACTTACCGAACAATTGCGCCGGTTTCGCGCCCTTTTTTCACTGACAGGCGCAAAGGAAGCCAGTGACCACTATAACGTATTTGTTGAGTAAATGTGCATCCAAAAAAGAATAGTTCTCTACACCGAGTCCAGCAGCGCGCTGCCGGCGCCCAGCAGCACAAACAGCAGCACCACTATTGCGCCAATTAGGTACCGCCGCAGCCTGGATCCCGCGCCATCGCCTTCATCTCCTTGCGGCGGTGCCGCGCCAGCCGAATGATCCCGCAGCACCTGGGTTCCCACATCAGGCGCCTTGCCCGTCCGCGTGCCCAGGAGCTGGCTTGTTTCAGAAACCACCTACGTAAGACAATGGATGATTGCCAACTGAGCTGTATCGGTCAATATCTGCAAGACACTGAAAGCACATGACCAACCAAGCACAAAACGTTACCTGCTGGTATTCGCGGCCCAGCGTAGTTTCTGACGCTTCGCGCGCACCACGCCCGTCATCGATCGACAGAACCGCGTCGTCCGGCACATTAATGATGTTGTTGATGTTTCCGCGGCCGTCATCCGACGTGGCATAGCGTGTGGAGCTGATTCGCCACTCGTCGCCGTTCACGACGAATTTAAACTGGTACTCGCCGGGGCGCAGCCGCAGCGTAGCGCTAAATCCCGTGTCTGTTGGCTGCAGAGGTATGGTCTCCTGCCACCACTCGTCGACCCGGTCCGAAAAGGTCCCACGGACGGACACGCTGTCGGCTGGGCCATCCGTCCACTCGATCGTCG
Organism: Coemansia sp. RSA 2711; assembly: GCA_027575275.1. NCBI lineage: Eukaryota > Fungi > Kickxellomycota > Kickxellomycetes > Kickxellales > Kickxellaceae > Coemansia > Coemansia sp. RSA 2711. Next base: position 7,921 of record JANBPA010000430.1, read on the forward strand.
TCGCCACAAGATCCGCGTCGTTTGCCATGTCGTTAAAGTGGAGAAATAATTTAGAAGGACAAAAGGGAAGGTGTTTGGCGTTTCCCTGTCTTCCAGAACGTGGCAAGTAAACTATAAATACAGCGTTACGGTCTGCGTTCCGAGCAGACAGTTTGCCACTGCGCGAATTACCCAGGGCAACAGTAAATTGCAAACTCGACGCCGAAATGAAGTACGGCCGCGCCCAGTCGGTACGATAAGAGAAACCACAAAAAAAGGGGAGAAGAAAAGACGAACGACCACGTTTCTACTCGCAAGCTGCAAGAACATGTCAAAGCGCCCGGTGAGCTTAGAAATTTCACCCAAAGGTCTGCTTGGCCCGGCGCGGCTTGCGCACACGGCTGATGCGCCACTCGTTGGGCTTCTCAAACTTGTTGTAGAGCGGCTCCAGCCGCTCGTTGCGCTTGCGCCGCGAGATCTGGTTCGCATCGGCCACCTTGAAGAAGGTCGGCGCGACCTCGACCAGCCAGCGCGCCTCGACCACCGTGACCTCGTGCATGTACTCCTTTGACGTCATCACCAGCTTGTGGTATATCACCCACTCGGGATTCTTGTTGAACAGCGCGCTTGACGGGTGGATGTACACGGGCGTGCCCTCGATCAGCGTCTTGTAGCCCTCCTGGGGGTCGCGCTTGGCCGTGTGCCGGAAGAACCCGGCGCACAGGGCCCGGCGCACCGGATCAAAGTTGCGCTCGCCGCAGCTGACAATGTCCTGCTTGTACCGGTCCATGATCCCCACCATTTGCTTGCGGATGTCCGAGGCACTGCGCAGCCGCCGGTACTGAAGAAAGTTGTCAAAGCACCAGCTGTTGCTGAATCGCGCTGCCTTCCACGAGTTGTACACGGTCAGCAGCGTCAGATGGTCGCCCTCGGGCTGGTGGAATTTTGCCTTCTTTGCGTCCGCCGCCGCCTGCTTCTCCTTGGGCCGGTAGAATATCGATCCCTCGACCGACAGCATTGCCGCAATGGTCAGCACCTCCTCGCTGCATCCGTACTCAACGCTGGCCAGCAGTGCCTTGGCCAGCTCAGGACTCATTGGAAACTCAGCCATCTTGCGCCCAATCCGCGTCAGCAGCCCCTCGTTGTCCAGCGCGCTCAGCGAGTGCAGCAGCTCCAGCGACGCAATCAGCGTCTGCACTGGCGGCGGATCCATAAAGTCAAATCCAATCAGGTCATTGATCCCCATGGCCTTCAGCTGCAGGACCATCGACGCCAGGTTCATCCGCTGGACCTCGGGCACGCTGTTGGGCAGCATTTCGTTGCGGAACGCCGATTCGGTATAGAGCCGGTAGCACTTGCCCGGACCCGTGCGCCCGGCACGACCGGCGCGCTGCTTGGCCTGCGCCTGCGATATCGGCGTCACCACCAGCTGATCCATCCCCGACTTTGCATCGTACGTGTTTTGCTTGACAAACCCCGGGTCAACCACAAAGTAGATCCCGTCAATGGTCACCGACGTCTCAGCAATATTCGTTGAAATCACAATCTTGCGCGCACCCAGCGGCGTCGGTTCAAAGATCCGTGACTGCATCTCTGACGGCAGCGACGAGTACACGGGCAGAATTATCAGCTCTGGCACATCCGGCCCCAGCGCCTTCATTCGCTCGTACAGGATCTCGCTCGCCGTGTCAATCTCCTCCTGGCCGGTCAGAAACAGCAGAATGTCGCCTGGCGGCTCGGTCACATGGATCTGCATCACTGTCATCAGCGCCGAATCCAGGTAATCCGTCTCTGGCTCGCGCGAAAACATCACCTCGACCGGGAACGTGCGCCCAGGAATTCTAAAGATTGGACAGTCGTTGAAGTATTTCGCGAACTTTTCGGCATCCAGCGTGGCCGATGTCACAATAACCTTCAGATCCGCCCGCCGCCGACACACGCCTTTGAGAAGCCCAAACAGTACATCGGTGTTCAGCCCGCGCTCGTGTGCCTCGTCAAGCATGATCGCCGAGTATCGCCGCAGATCCGGGTCCATCAGAATTTCGCGGATCAGCATACCGTCGGTACAGTACTTGATCTTGGTCTCGGGCGACGTGCAGTCCTCGTACCGAATCGTATAGCCAACTTCGGCCCCGAGCCGACACCCAACCTCCTCAGCTACCCGCTTGGCCACGCTGGTCGCCGCCACACGACGCGGCTGCGTGCACCCGATTCGGCCGCGGCGCGCAAACCCTTCCTCGTACAAGTACTGCGTCAGCTGCGTGGTCTTGCCCGACCCTGTGTCGCCCACCACCACCAGAAACTGGTACTTGTCCACGGCTTCAATGAATGGACCACGCAGTTTAAAAACTGGCAGACTGCGGCGCTGGTCTTGAATCGACATGTCAGTGAGCTTGCCGTACGTCATCGCCTTGCCCTGCACCGCTCGCCGCCATTCAGGCTGGTCGCCGCCGTCCCGGGCTTTGCCTGCCACTTCAGCAGCCACGCCACGCAAATCCTGTGCAAAGTTGCGCTCGCCAGGCGCCGGCATCGGATCCTCCCACGGGCGACTCAGATCTCTGGGAAGATTGTCCAGCTCGGCCTCAACCTGCTGCTGCTTCAGCTCTTTGCGCTCTTTGGCCAGTGCTGCGCCTGCCAGTGCTGCGCGGTTCAGCGAGCCCTCGGGCGCCTTGACAACTTTTACTGGGCTGAGCTGCAGAGCCTGGACAGCATGCCCACGCAAAAAATCCGGCTCCTCTTCACGCAGCTCAATATCCAGCTGCTCTTCGTCGTCTTCAAACGCAGGCATGCCGTCCTCATCCACATCGTCAAGGTCTGGGTAGTCAGCCCGATCTAGCACTCCAGATGCAATAAGCTGCTTGATCTCCCACCGCTCCGGCGACGTCATCCGCTTCACAGAGCTCCGAGTCGACTTTTGCATCACGTTGACGCTGGTGCTAGCACCTACTCCGTTGCGAACGCCCAGCTGCGTTGCATTGCCGCCGGTAAGTGCAATCGGCCGAGATGGCTGTCTGACTCGCCGCTCGGTCCGCTCTTCGTCGGCGTCTGCCGACACGCCCGGTCGCAAATGCGGCGACAGGTCCTCGCCAGTCGCCTGATCTACGTCCTTCATCGACAGTCCCAGCTTGCTGCCAACAATCGACATCACCTTGACTTTAACCTGCTGACCGCGGTCCAAAACCTCGCGCGGGTTCTCTACCCGCACGTTTCGCTGGATCGCCGAAACGTGCACCAGTCCTTCAACGCGGCCGCGGATCCCGTCCAACGCAACAAAGGCGCCAA
>JANBPA010000388.1:0-11154 GCA_027575275.1 Coemansia sp. RSA 2711
TCGATAGTGCGCGCGGCTGGTGGGTGGTCGGCTGGGCATTCATGGCCTGCTTTGTGTCCTTGTCCACACTGGTCACGTATCCGATCTACGAGTCCTACTACATCAGCACCGCGCAGGCTACTGGCCAGCTGGAGGACATCAACAAGGGCGAGGACCAGCTCGAGCGCCGCAACTACTTGTCCACGTATGTGGTGCTCGTGGGCACGCTGATGTCCGGGTTTGCCGGCCTGGGCAGTCTGGGCGCAGGCATTGCTAGCGACGTGTTCGGCCTGCGCGTATGCGCACTTGCCGGCACAATGGTGCTGTGCATCGGCTTGCTGGCTTCGTCGTTTATCGACAAGCTTTGGGCCCTGTGCATCACCCAGGGCGTGGTGTCGGGCATCGGCATTGCGCTGCTGGCCCTGCCGGCGTACACGGCGCCCGCGCATTGGTTTGAGCGCCATCGCGCCCTGTCGACGGGCACGGCTGTGGCCGGCACGGGACTGGGTGTGCTGGCACTGACGCCCGCGTACCGCGCCATTCTGCGGCACCGCGGGCTGGCCGTGTGCCTCTACGTGCAAACAATTGTCACGCTGGTGCTCGGCATCACGTCGTCCATGGGGCTGCGTGCGCGTGTGGACCAGCGCGGCCGCCCGAGCAAAATGCACTGGCGCAAGGTCTTCAAGGACCTGCGCATCCTCGCCCTCATGCTGATGGCGTTCTTTGCCGCCGCCGCCCGCTTCGCCCAGCTGCTGTGTCTGCCGGCGTTTGCTTATGCCGCAGGCATTGAAAACGACGCTGCGGGTGTCCTTTACGCGATGGGCGCCGCTTTGCTGGTCGGCATGCTGCTTGGGGGCGCCGCTGCGGACAAGTCCGGGTACATTGCCGGCATCGGTCTCAGCGAGCTGATTCTCGGCCTGTTCACACTGGTTCTTTACACGCCGTCTGTGTCGGTGGCGCCACTATACGTGTTTGCGGTGGTGTTTGGTCTGACCACCGGAACGCTGGCCGCTGTGCTTCCCGCGGCCATTGCGCAGATGTTTGGCACCCAGCGGATCGCCACCACCACGGGCATCATATTGGCTGCATGTGCGCCGGCGCTGCTAGCCACCACGCCAGCGGCGGTCAAGTTCATTCATCTCCTTGATTCAGGCGAATCTATTGCCTGGCTGTCGGCGATTAGCGGTGTGTTTTCCGTGCTTGCCGGTTTTATTGGTATGCTGCTGCCGGTGCTTCAGCGCCGCTACATCAAGGCGTTTACAAAACGCGAATCCGACATTGTTTGGTGAGCCATCTTTTCTGTATAATTTTTTTTGGCGGGTTTTTTGGATATTCAGATTTAAAATATGAAGGTTGACTAGCCTTCCACTGCGAAAGTCTAAAAGGAAGCTTCTTCTGCATGTTAGTTTTTGTTTTTCTCTACATGTGACAAATATTCTTCAGAAGCTGTGCTTGAAAGCAAAATTGCTAGAAAGAAACTAAAAGAAAAATATCGGATCGACAAGAGCAGGATGGACTGCGTATGATGTAACATTTTTGTCTGCAGACCGCATTCAATGCATATTTGTCAAAGCGGTGGAACCACGGATTTTTGAGCAATCTTGAACGCTTTGTAGTGCGATTTCAGAAAGAAACTCTGCTTGAGATTTATGGCGATCGCTTCTTGCATATACTCTATAAAAAAAACAGGTATCTGTAAACATCGAATTTTCCAGCAACCAACCGTCTAAAAAAATTACGAGCTGCTTGTCAGGAGCGTTCTTTAAAAACGGCCGCTTGTCAGAACAGTGTTTCCTTTATCCCCATTGACTCCGCATCACTCATTCAGCATTCCCTTCCTCCCGCCAACTCCTACATATTTCTCAAACCAACCGCCGCTATCCGATTAGTTCCGGTATGTACCCTCGAATGCTGCTAACTGCAAGATATGCGCTACAACCAAGACAATATACGCTAACGTAATCAATATTTTACTGCCATGCTGTAGAAACCTTCTTCCCTACTCCCCTTTACTTCCGGTATGCGCCTGGTAACTTCCAGCATTGCGCTGGCCTTTGCCTTTGTTGGGCTTACCTCGGTCGAAGCCGGCCAAGTGCGCAGTTACTCGTCAAACGTTCCTGTCAGACGCAGCTCTTATCTTGTCGAGTTCCATGACGACGCCCATGACGGGCACTACCACGCTGTGCGCAGCCACGGCGGCGTGACTGTCGACCACCACTACGATGGTGTGTTCCGCGGCATGGCCGTGTCGACCAGCGCCAGCGTCAACCCCGAACATCTGGCCGGCTATGGCGGCGTAAAACACGTGTGGCCCAACCGCATCCATAGGCTCAGCACCAGGGCTAGCAAGTTTAACGCCACATCGCAGGTGCTGCACGAGAAGACCGGCCTGATCCAGACCGTCAACGAGCTGGGTCTCAATGGCTCGGGCGTGAAAATCGGCGTAATCGATTCCGGCGTGGATTACATGCACCCAGATCTGGGCGGCTGCTGGAAGACCGAAGGCTGCCCGTGGCAGTACGGCGTGGATCTGGTCGGCGACCATTCGACAGCCAACCCGAATCCAACGCCAATGGATTGCATCGGCCACGGGACCCATGTTTCGGGCATCATTATGGCAAGCGGTACGCAGGTCCGCGGCGTGGCTCCAAAGGCCACCATGGGTATGTACCGGGTTTTTCCATGTTCCGACAGCGAAGGCGGGGCGAACAGCGACGATTCCTTGATTATCAAGGCCATGGAACTCGCACTCAAGGACGGCATGGACGTGGTAAGCATGTCGCTGGGAACAACTGGCGAGTGGGCTGAAAGCCCGTCGGCCGTGGCGGCAGCTAACCTGGTTTCTAAGGGCGTTATTGTGGTTGCCGCCAGCGGCAACGACGGAGAGTCTGGACTTTTGACTAGTAACTCGCCGGCAATTGGCAAGGGCGTAATCAGCGTTGGCTCGGTCAACAACTGGAGCTACAAGGCACCGTACATCGAAGTCAATTCGCCGTCGGCGGGCACGCTTCGTGTTCTGAAGGTGTATAACCCAACGGATCTAAACAACTTTGTCTTTGAGGCACCGATTCCATTGGTGGTGTCAAATGATGTCGCTGGCAGCAACGAGGGCTGCAACCCGCCGAGAACCGATATTAGTGGCAAAATTGCGCTGGTCAAACGCGGTAGTTGCACGTTTGGCGCCAAGGCGGCAATTGCACAGGAGGCTGGTGCCAAGGGTTTGCTTGTCTACGATTTTAAGGCAGGCGCGCCGGAAACCCCGTCGTTCGGGAACAACACGATTCCGGCAACCATGATATCGCTTACAGACGGCAATATGCTTGCGGCACTGGCTGCCAAAGAGACTTTGACGCTCACTTCGACGAACGACAAGTTTGCCACGTTTGAGATGGAGGATGGCGGACGGGTGACTGGCTTTAGCTCGTATGGACCCACGCCCGAGCTTGATCTGGGAGTGGATATCTCGGCGCCGGGCGGCAGCATTTGGTCAACGTACTTGCGCAATAACGGCAGCTATGCGTCAATGTCTGGCACGTCAATGGCCGCGCCTTACGTTGCAGGCGCCGTCGCCCTGATAAAACAAGCAAACCCGGGACTATTGCCTGAACAGGTGCGCAATATCTTGTCCGCGACCGCCAAGCCAGTTGCCGATCCAAAGACCGGGCAAAAATACACGCCGTTCCAGAGCGGCGGAGGCTTAATCAATATCTACGACGCGGTCAAGTCGCGGGCCACAATCGATCCGCCGACGCTGCCCCTCAACGACACGGCGTTTGGCTTGTTTACCGGCGTTATCCACCGCCTGACAGGCGACAACTACCGCTGGGCGTCGCGCACACTGAAGATCAAGAATACAGACACCAGACGCGGTATGTGGATCTCGATGAACCACACGGCAGCCGACTCTGTCACCATGTTCAACCGAAATGGAACTCTTGTGGATGCGGCGTACGGCACAAGCGGCAAAACTATTCCGACGTGGCCGGCAAGCACAAAGCCGGTGGCCGGGAACACGCTGCCCAAGGTGACGTCGCTGGACTCGAACCAGTACATTGGGCCGGGACTGACGGGACTGGTGACGGTGTTTATCACGGCGCCGTCGGGGCTGAACGAGGCCGACAGGTGGTTCTATGGCGGGTACCTCGACTTTACAATGCGCTGGGATGGCGAGAGCACACAGAGCAGCTACGTGGTGCCGTACGGTGGCTATAACGGCGACTATAGCAAGATCAACATGATGCCGCCAGCATCAACGGGGCTGCCAGCATTTGTCGATGATGATGGCAACGATGTCGAAGATGTGAGCGCGGCGCTGGCGGCCAAGAACAAAACGCATCTGGTATTCTTTATGAACATGCCAACGCGGCTGCTCACCGTGGATCTGGTTGATGCAGCGGGCAAGTTTGCCGGATACCTGCCATACGGGTACAACACCAACGTTGTGCGCACGCTTCCAACCTACGCCCCGTACTTTTCGGTTATGCTCAACGGCACAGTGTATATGGACAAGGATCTGACAAAAGAGGCGACGGTTGCGCCGGGCAAATACCAGGCGCGGCTAAGTACCCTGCGTACGTTTGGCAACCCAAAGAAGAGCTCGGACTTTGAGGTGTGGAACTCGCAACAGTTTACCGTTGGATAAAGGGGCTTTTTCTTGTTATGAAAATACAAAATGCACGCAGTCTGCTGTTTAAAAATGAAGCTGCGCTGAAATAGCCCATTTGCAAGGAAACAGATGAGCTATACAAACACGAATCATCTTCCGCTGAGCACATGTTTGACTAGAAAAGAAGGATTACAAAACAGGCGATGTCTATTGCATAAAGACTAGCATTTTACTGTGAGAGTAAATCCTTTGTAAGCACAAGTTTTTAAAGCAGTTTCACACTGGGGGAATTTTTGTTTCTTTATAGTATCTGGTGCTAAACTGCTAGAAAGAGACACTATATGACGCAACTTTATTGTCAAAAGACCGCATTTGGTACATTTTTGCCAAAGAATTTTTTTTATAAAGCACGTGTGTTGCAGAGAGTGCTTTGTCATTATTATTGGCATCCCTCAAAAGAAAAAAACTACCAGCTGGATGTCTTCTTACAGAGACTTCTGGTTTACTGAGCTCCAGTATTCGAAAAATTATTGCACTTTCTCACAATACTCATATTTTTCCATCTTTTGCATATAATTTTATTGCCTGGCCTCATTCTCCTCATTCTTCAGTATTTATTCTCAACAGCTGGTGGCTATAAACTATCCGCTAGATAACACGTGTTAGCATACAAATAGCCAATGCTATGGTGTAGATACCTTACCCTACATCTCTATATCCAATATGTGTATGTTGGCAGCCATCATTGCGCTGGCCGTTGTATTTGTCAGATTTGCCACAGTTGAGGCCGGCCAAGTGCGCAGCTACTCGTCAAACGTTCCTGTCAGACGCAGCTCATACCTTGTCGAGTTCCATGACGACGCCCATGACGGGCACTACCACGCTGTGCGCAGCCACGGCGGCGTGACTGTCGACCACCACTACGATGGTGTGTTCCGCGGCATGGCCGTGTCGACCAGCGCCAGCGTCAACCCCGAACATCTGGCCGGCTATGGCGGCGTAAAACACGTGTGGCCCAACCGCATCCATAGGCTCAGCACCAGGGCTAGCAAGTTTAACGCCACATCGCAGGTGCTGCACGAGAAGACCGGCCTGATCCAGACCGTCAACGAGCTGGGTCTCAATGGCTCGGGCGTGAAAATCGGCGTAATCGATTCCGGCGTGGATTACATGCACCCAGATCTGGGCGGCTGCTGGAAGACCGAAGGCTGCCCGTGGCAGTACGGCGTGGATCTGGTCGGCGACCATTCGACAGCCAACCCGAATCCAACGCCAATGGATTGCATCGGCCACGGGACACATGTTTCAGGCATTATCATGGCGAGCGGCACACAAGTCCGCGGCGTGGCTCCAAAGGCCACAATGGGCATGTACCGTGTTTTCCCATGTTCTGACAGTGAAGGCGGGGCAAATAGCGACGATTCGGTGATTATCAAGGCCATGGAACTCGCACTCAAGGATGGTATGGACGTGGTCAGCATGTCGCTGGGAACAACTGGCGAGTGGGCTGAAAGCCGGTCGGCCGTGGCGGCAGCCAACCTGGTTGCCAAGGGCGTTATTGTGGTTGCTGCCAGCGGCAACGACGGAGAGTCTGGACTTTTAACTAGTAACTCGCCGGCAATTGGCAAGGGCGTAATTAGCGTTGGCTCGGTCAACAACTGGAGCTACAAGGCACCGTACATCGAAGTCAATTCGCCGTCGGCGGGCACGCTTCGTGTTCTGAAGGTGTATAACCCAACGGATCTAAACAACTTTGTCTTTGAGGCACCGATTCCATTGGTGGTGTCAAATGATGTCGCCGGCAGCAACGAGGGCTGCAACCCGCCGAGCACCGATATTAGTGGCAAAATTGCGCTAGTCAAGCGCGGTACTTGCACGTTTGGAATCAAGGCGGCGATTGCACAAGAGGCGGGTGCCGAGGGTTTGCTTGTCTACGATTTTAAGGCAGGCGCGCCGGAAACCCCGTCGTTCGGGAACAACACGATTCCGGCAACCATGATATCGCTTACAGACGGCAATATGCTTGCGGCACTGGCTGCCAAAGAGACTTTGACGCTCACTTCGACGAACGACAAGTTTGCCACGTTTGAGATGGAGGATGGCGGACGGGTGACTGGCTTTAGCTCGTATGGACCCACGCCCGAGCTTGATCTGGGAGTGGATATCTCGGCGCCGGGCGGCAGCATTTGGTCAACGTACTTGCGCAATAACGGCAGCTATGCGTCAATGTCTGGCACGTCAATGGCCGCGCCTTACGTTGCAGGCGCCGTCGCCCTGATAAAACAAGCAAACCCGGGACTATTGCCTGAACAGGTGCGCAATATCTTGTCCGCGACCGCCAAGCCAGTTGCCGATCCAAAGACCGGGCAAAAATACACGCCGTTCCAGAGCGGCAGCGGTTTGATCAATATCTACGACGCCGCCAAGTCACGGGCCACAATCGATCCGCCAACGCTGGCGCTTAACGACACGGTATTTGGACCGTTTACCGGCGTTATCCACCGCCTGGCGGGCGACAATGTTCGTTGGGCGTCGCGCACACTAAAGGTTAAAAACACGGACACCACACGCGGCATGTGGATCTCGATGGACCACGCGGCGGCTGACTCTGTCACCATGTTCAACCAAAACGGAACTGTTGTAGACGCAACGTACGGCACAAGCGGCGAAACTATTCCGACGTGGCCGGCAAGCACAAAGCCGGTGGCCGGGAACACGCTGCCCAAGGTGACGTCGCTGGACTCGAACCAGTACATTGGGCCGGGACTGACGGGACTGGTGACGGTGTTTATCACGGCGCCGTCGGGGCTGAACGAGGCCGACAGGTGGTTCTATGGCGGGTACCTCGACTTTACAATGCGCTGGGATGGCGAGAGCACACAGAGCAGCTACGTGGTGCCGTACGGTGGCTATAACGGCGACTACAGCAAGATCAACGTGCTGGCGCCAGCATCAACGGGGCTGCCGGCATTTGTCGATGATGACGGAAACGTTGTCAGCGACGTGAGCGCGGCGCTGGCGGCCAAGAAAAAAACGCATCTGGCGTACTTTATGAACATGCCGTCGCGACTGGTTACAGTGAACCTGGTTGACGCAGCGGGCAGGTTTGCCGGGTATCTGCCACACGGGTACAACGCCAACGCGGTGCGCACACTCCCAGCCTACTACTCGTACACCACGGCAGCGCTCAACGGCACAGCGTATATGGACAAGGATTTGGCTAAGGAGGCGACGGTTGCGCTGGGCAAGTATCACGTGCGGCTAAGCGCGCTGCGGCTGTTTGGCAACCCGAAAAAGAGCTCGGACTTTGAAGTGTGGGAGTCTGGGGGGTTTGTGATTGGCGGGGCATGATAAGCTCCTTGTATTTTTATTTCCACACTTTGCACGAATTTAGCGAGTTTGGCAGTTTGCATTCGAGGATGGGGCAGGACGAATGGGACCAGCGGTTTGCGCTGGCGGAGGCGCAGCGCGCGGGGCTGGCGCAGCTCCAGGAGGCGTGCGCGGCGCATTCGGCGCGGCTGCTGACGCACGCGGCGGACAGGCAGGCGGCGGCGCGGCAGGTGCAGCAGCTGCGCGGCAGCAGCAAAGGCAGCCCGCAGCTCAGCGCGCGGCGCAACCTCTCGCTGCGCAACCTGGCGCGGGCGGCGTCGCCGGCGCCGCTTATGGGCGGCGGCCACGCACCGCACGGGCCGGACAGGGCGGTCGAAACAACGGCGCAGTTCCTCGAGTGGTACGGCGGCGTCGAGGCGCGGCTGGCGGCCGAGCAGGACGCCGAGTCGCACGCGTATGCCGAGCGGCTGCGCGCGCACACGCGCGCGTGCGCGGAGATGCGCGCGAGCGTCGCGCGGGCGGAGGCGCGTCTGGACGCGGTGGGCGCGGCGTACGCGCGCGTGTGCGCGCAGACCGGCGGCGTGCGCGCGGCGTGCGCCGAGCTGCAGACGCGGCGCGAGCGGCTGGCGCGGGCGGACGCGGAGATCGGCGCGCAGCTTTGCGTGTACGACGAGCTGGCGGACATCGCGCGGCTGTTCAGCGCGCCCGGCGACGTGTGCCGCGACGCCGGGTTTCTGCCGGCGCTGGGGCGTGCTGAGCGCGCGCTGGAGTTTCTTTCGCGGCACGCGGACGCGCGCGACAGCGAGCTGTACGCGCAGCGGTTTGCGCAGTGCCGCACGCGCGCGCTGACGCTGATCAAGATGCATGCGACGCACGCGTTCCGGCGGCTGGGCGGCGACGCGGCGCGCGCCACGCAGGCGGCGCAGGTGGACGTGCGGTTCCGCGCGGCGGCCGTGGGGCTGCGGCCGCTGCTGCGCGCGCTGTGCGAGCGCCGGCGCAGCGACGACGCGGCGCAGGTGCTGGGCGACGTGCAGCACGCGTACTTCCAGGCGCGGCGCGCGTGGCTGCGCGCCCACGTGCCGCGGGCCCTGCAGGCGATCGCGCGCGAGCACGCGGGCGGCGGCGCGGCGGACACGCTGCGCGACTGGTGCGCGTTCATGATGGGCGCGTGCGCGGACGAGGGCCGGCTGCACGCCGAGTTCTTTGGCGGCGACGGAGGCGACGAGCTGCGCGCGCACGAGGATCTGGCGATGGAGCTGTTCCACGAGCAGGTGCGCCCGCAGATCATCCGCGAGGCCGACGTCGGCGCGCTGGCTGCGCTGAGTCTGACGCTGCTGACGTACCAGCGGCCGGCGCCCGCGGACGGCGCGCCCGCAGACTTGGACGCGTTCTACGCGGCGGCCGACGCCGTGCTGTCGGACGTGCAGCAGCGCCTGGCGTTCCGCGCGCAGGAGTACGTGCGCACGCAGATTGCCGGGTTCCGCATGGGCGCGGCGGATCTGGACCACGCGGCGCGCTGGGTGCGCGACGGCGCGCCGTGGGAGTATCCGCCCGTGGCGCGCACGCGCTGGCTGGCGGCGCAGCTCAGCGGCTGCGTGGATCCCGAGGTGCTGCGCGGCCTGGCCGGCGAGGCGCTGGCGGCGTGCAAGCAGAGCGTTGTGGGCCAGGCGCGCGCCCTGCGCGACGCGACTGCCGACGGCGAGCAGCTCGCCCACGCGTTCGTCACCGGCGCCCTGCCGCTGGCCGAGCAGGCCGTGGCCGATCTGCTGATCTAATCTGCGCTATCAGCGTGAGGAAAAATAAATGCTAGGCTGGTCTTTTCTTCCTCTTTTTTTTTTCGTGAATCAGCGTGCTCTTGTTTTATAAACTCCATTTTGCTACGCTCTCCGATTCGACATGTTTGGGCTGGCGCAGCGGCTGCGCGCCGTGCGCATGCTCTCGACGCCGGTTTACCAAATGGCGCCGGTTTATCAAATAGCGCGGGTCAATCCATTTGCACCGCGCGCCGTGCGCATGCTCTCGGCGCCGGCCAATCCGTTTGCGCAGGGCGACGGGCCCGAGGCGCCGAGCGAGCAGCAAAAGGTCGACGCGCACATTGCCGAGCAGCAGCTCAAGCAGACCGGCAGCGCGCAGGCGCGGCGGCGCGCGCAGGCCGGGCTGACGCTGGAGCGCATGCTGGCGGCGGGCATGCACATCGGGCATGCGACGGGGCTGTGGCATCCGATGAACCTGCCGCACATCTTCGGGCGGCGGCAGGGGATCCACGTGATCAACCTCGAGCACACGCTGGCGGCGCTGCGGCGCGCGGCGCAGTTTGCGCGCCAGGTCGCGTACCGCGGCGGGCTGATTGTGTTTGCGGGCACGCGCAAGGCGCACCAGCAGATTGCCGTGGACGCGGCGCTGGCTGCGGACCAGTACTTTGTCACGGGGCGCTGGGCCGCCGGCGCAATCAGCAACCGCGCCAAGCACCAGGGCCGCCACTTCACCTACGCCGACGACCTGTGGGACGTGGCCGAGGCCCAGGCCCTGGCCGAGCAGGAGGCCGGTGCGCGCGAGGAGGCGCGCATGCAGGGTGCCGGGAGCAACCGCTATCTGCGGCAGATCGAGGAGGAGAAGCGCCAGCTGCAGAGCCAGCACGTGGGCGCCGCGTACAGCCCCGATCTGATCGTCGCGCTGAATCCGATGGAGGCGCCCACCATGCTGCGCGAGGCGCGGCGCGGCCTGGTGCCGACCATCGGCGTCGTGGACACCAACTGCGACCCGCGCTGCGTCACCTACGCCGTTCCCTGCAACGACGACAGCGCCAAGGCCGTGGCCCTGGTGGCCCACGTGCTGTCGCGCGCCGCCCGCGAAGGCATGGAGCTGCGCCGCCGCCGGCTCGTGCGAGCCGCCGAGTCGCATGTGCAGCGCGTGGTCGACAAGGAGCATGCGCAGGAGCTGCTCGACCAGCTCAGTGCCGCGCACAAGCCCGAGTAAGTAGTTCCACTATATAGTCTTATTTGCCATAAAGAGAGTGCTTAGAACTTTGTCTGCTGGACGATGCCGCCTTGCTGCTGGATGTCGCGGTTCACCTGCTGCACGATTGCGTTGGCGTCGATGTGGTCCAGCCCGCCCAGCGGGATCCCCGGGAACACTGGATCTGATGCCGGCGGGTGGTCGGGGCCAGGTGCCGGAGGATGATCAAGAGCCGGTGCCGGCGGGTGTTCAGGAGCCGGTGCCGGCGGGTGTTCAGGAGCCGG
>JANBPA010000391.1:0-11086 GCA_027575275.1 Coemansia sp. RSA 2711
GACTTGCTTATGATGATGAAGCTATTTCGTGCCAACTACACAAAATGAAAGGCCAAGAGCAGCCAGTCTGTGGTTTGTGCACAGTAGACAATGTTTTGTGCCAATAAATATAAATAATAAGAAAGCAACGCCTATTGAGCCCGACGGTCGGCAATGAGCTTTTTGGTGTAGGCCCAGAGCTCGTCCTGCGCCTGCACATCGTAGCCTATGGGGTGCATTTCCCGGGGCAGGCTGCGCGCATACAGCTGGCCGCTCATGCCCTGCACCTCGGGCGACAGCGCCAGGTAGATTGACGTAAGCGCGCCGGTAGGGGCGCTGTCGAGCACGGCGTTCTGCACCAGCAGCCCCAGACTGCTGCTGCTCACGTGACGGTGCAGGCCCGTGGCGATTGTGCCCGGGTGCAGCGCATTGACGGCAACGCCCGAGCCCTCGAGGCGCCGCGCCAGCGCCATGGCAAACAGCAGGTTGGCCAGCTTGGAAATGCCGTAGTTCTGCCAGCGGTGGTACAGCCGCGCCTGCTCGATCTGCGCATAGCTGATTGACCGCTGCAGAAACGCTGCTATTGACGACACCACCACCACGCGCGCCCCGTCCTTGGCCTGCTTGAGCTGGTCCACCAGCCCCATCGTCAGCGCAAAGTGGCCCACATGGTTGGTGCCGAACTGCAGCTCAATCGCGTCGCGCGTCTTTGCCGCCGGACACGCCATCACCCCGGCGTTGTTCACCAGCACGTCCACCGGAGTTCCGCGCGCCCTCACGTTCTTGACAAACGCGTCGACCGACTCGAGCGACGCCAAGTCCAAATGCACCAGCTCGAACCGCCCGGTCAGCCCGGTCTGCCGCTCGAGCCGCAGAACCGCCTCGGTGCCCAGCTTCACATTGCGGCAGCCCATAACCACATGGAACCCGGCGCGCCCCAGCGCCTTGGCCGTCTCAAACCCGATTCCGCAGTTTGCGCCCGTCACTATCGCCAGCTTCTCCTCGTTGCGCACCGCGTTGTGCTCCGACTGCGCCCGCGATTCCAGCACCATCCGGTCGATGCGGCTGCTGGCTGACGGACACGTCACGTCAAACTTGTTCAGAAATCCAAACACAAAGTCCCCCGCCCATGTCGGCGCAAACCCATAGTACTGCACCAACGCATACGAGCTGTTGAGCGCATAGTGCGAGATCGTGGCTTGCACCCAGTTGATGCACGATGCGAGCGTCATGAGCACGGCCGAATATACGCGAAGAAGCAAAGTCCCCGAGTGTCGAAAGAGAAAGTGCAAATTGTGGAAAACGACTTGTCCGATCGCAAGCCGGTCACTTGAGCTTTTATCGCCCGGGGCGTGGGCTTCCGGATGGGGATTGGCGCTCATCTAATAAAACAAAAAAAATTGAAAGAAGAGCGGGTTTTCACTGTGCTTTCCTTTTTTTTTCTGCGTTTCTGCGTTTCACGTGCAGCAAAAATGCGATCGTCGGCTAATATAGTGCGCTAAAGCAATGAAAATATTAGCTGAGAACGTCCTAACATAATAAAAAAGATCGGACTATGGGAGCAGGACAAAGCAGTTATGAGGCTGGGCCCCTCGGTCCAGATCGCCCCCATTCGGTCTCACATAATCAGAGACCATGCCCCCTTTTTTACTCTTCAATCACCTATTTGAAAAGATCAAAGTTTGCAAAATTGCCGCTGTTGATGGCCGTGTGCATGGTGTGCGCGCCCGCCGGTTGCTGCTGCTGCTGCTGTGGTGGTGGTGGTTGCTGCTGGAAGCCTTGGTTCGAGTTGCCAAACGCCGCGTTAAAGTGCGCAAACGGATCGGCCGTGCTCTGGCTCGAGGCAAACTGGTTTGAGCTGCTGCTGGCGGCGTATGAGAACGATGCAGCTGCCTGCGAGTGCTGCTGCTGAACCATCGATTGCGGATTGGCATTTGCGTCCATGTACATTGTCTGCCGCTGCGCAAACGGATTGTAATTCTGCTGCTGCGCCGGCTGCTGCAGGTTCATTTGCGCCATCTGGTTGACCATCAGCGCCTGCTGCGACGCTGCGTCGGGCTGCGTCGGATACATGGACTGCCGGAACGGATTGTTTGCCGCCACGCTGGCAAATCCGCTGCCGGCGTCCTGCTGCGGTGTTTGGAACGGCGTTATGTTTGCTGTTGCCGTCGATCCAAACGCCGTCGACTGCATCGGGCTGGCAAACAAGTCGTTGCCGCCAACCAGCGCCGTGCTCGTATCGGCCCCAAACGCCGACCCGCCATTAAATGGCTGCGGCTGCTGAGCTACCGTCAGCGCCGACGACATGGTAGAAAAGGGCGACGCCATTAGCTGCTGCTGCTGCTGTAATTGCTGTTGCTGCTGTAGTTGTTGTTGCTGCTGTAGTTGTTGCTGCTGTGCGGCCAGCGCTGCCGATGCATCGACGCCGCCGTTGCCCGAACCTGCAAACGGGTTGCTCAGCGCCAGGAACATGGCGTCAAAATCGCTCATTGCGTTGGGCTGTGCCGCGTTGCCGCCGCTGCCTGCGCCGTTGGCTCCAGCCGGGGCCACCGGGTCAGCTGCCGCCGTGTCATCATCGATGCTCGAGAAAAAGTCGATAAAGTCGATCTCCTTTGTCGCCGCCGGCTTTGTGGTCGCATCGCCGCCCTCGGTTCCCGCGCTCGTCGGCTGATCCAGTGTCGACGTGCTGGCGATGGCGGCAGTCTTTGGCTTGGCCGGCTTCTCCCGAGCTCCAGCACTTGCCGACGGCGGCGGCGAATCGTCGCTGAGCGCCAGCAACTCGGGCTTGAGCCGCAATCCGTAGTCGGGCTTTGGCCGTCCATTGGGGCCCATGCGCGTTGTGGACCCTGTGTTCGCCGGCCCTGCACTCGCACTGCCGCTGTTTGCCCGCCGCTGGCTCGGCTTCTTCGACCCGCTCTTCATTGCCGCCACGGTCTCTTTTCGCTCCTCGACCGGCATGTTCACAAAGTCCTCGAGCGCCCGGGACAGCGACAGCGGCGCGTGCGACAGGCTGGGGATCGGAAACCCAAATATGGCCTCGAACTGCCGCGCAATCTTCAAGTACTCGGCCGTGCGGTCGGTCAGCTTGACAAACCGCTTGTACAGATCCAGCGCCCGCCGCATGTCCGGCTCCTCCATGTCAAAGTACACTTTGAGCATCTTCATCACGCCAAAGTTCATGACCTGGAACAGCTTGAGCATGTCGCGCAGGCAGTACCGGAACGCCGAAAACGTCGTTTCGTTGTCCAGCGTGTCCGAGTCAAACCGGTTCTTCAGCACCGAGTGCAGCTGCTTCTGCACCGTTGACACCTCGAGCAGCATAAATTTGATGTCGGTCGGGTGCTTTATGAATATCTGCGAGCCCGCCGGGTTTCCCTGCGTCACGTGGTCGATGCGAATCGCCTTGTATGCCAGCACCTTGTCGTTGAGGTATGCCGCGTACGTCCGCACATTCTTGCTTTGCTCAAACTCCGACACCCCTAGTAAAAGAGAACTTTTTCATCAGCGAGCTTTTGATTCAGCCTGGTCATTTTGATCGTCAATGGGGATCTCTAAAGAGGCCGTGGAACTTACCTTTGGTGCCGTGCCGATCCCGGAACCGGTGCATGTCGAGTGCGTTTGGACGCCGAATCAAGTAGTCGTAGATGGCCGGCCCGTTGCCATCATGCATTAGAATATGAACCAGGATCAGTGCCTTGAACGAAATCTACACTCGCCACAGAGATTAGAAAACTCCAATATCCTGCGCTTTCTTCCAAAACAGGCACTCCCTCCCCCTGATACGCATTTGGCCAGCATGACTGGGCCGTGTGAACCACCGAAGGGAGTGGAAACTCCCCACCACCAGGTGCTACTTTTTCAAGAGAGGGAACTTACCACCCAATTGGCCTCGGAAAACCTGTCCTGAACGAGCATAAACAGCTCTTCCATCGACGCGCCTGACAAGGTCATCTGAATGAGTGCTACATAACAAACCCAATATATGCCTTCTCTTTCCTATAATTAGCAACAGGACCCTTCATTGAGAGACCAACTCTGATTCCGGAAAAAAACGTACTGTCGACATGTTTTTGCTTGGGATGCACCGCATCCTTGCGTGTGGCCTTGTGAATTGCCTTCTCCATCAAGCAAGAATAGAGTGTATAAATTTATGAGAAGAAAAAAAGCCGCAAATGCACACAAGATAAAAAAAGAGAGAAACAAGAGAGTTTTTTTTCGAGTTCTTTATTCTCCTCTCCCCAATTTCCAAAACAACGTTTATTTGACCATCGGAGGATATTTAAAGCGATCTGCCACGTCTAGTGTTCGCTGAGATCCTCAATAATATCGGCAATGTTGTAAACCTTGTGTCTGTCCGAGTGCGCCCGCAGCAGCTTAAAGTTCTTGTCGTACACGTCCAGCGGATCGGCAACCGGATTCAGCGGCGCGCCAATCTCGGGCTCCGGCCGCAGCCCGCGCCCACGCCCCTTGCTCTCGTCGCCACCAGCCATCCGCTTGATCCGCAGCAACGCGCCCTCAACCGCCATAAACAGCTCGTCGCGATCCATCTCGAGCAGATCCGGCTTCAGCACAAACACATAGTCGCAGCGCTTGAGCCCCTTGTCGGGCAGTATCTGGGCAACTGCCATGCGCACCAGCCGCGTCACTCGCCAGCGCCTGTGCGCCCGCTTGTAGTGCTTTTTGCCGGCAATGATGGCCACGCGGTAGTCGCGGATTCGCAGGCCGTTGTAGTCGCGCGGGTGCTCGTTGGGGTTCCATGGGCTGGCGGAGAGCGTAAAGTGAGTTGTGTGGTGTCGGTAGACAAACGGGTGGCGGCCCACCGTCATTAGCGGGAGCAGGTGGCTGGTTCTCTCGAGACCGCGCGGCTTAAAGTATTTGTCCCGGGGGATCATCGGGTCGTTGGCGTAGGGCACGACGCCCGCGGATAGGCTACTGTTGGTGCGTCCGGGCAGTCGCGTCTGCTTGACGAGCAGATCGGATGATCTGGTGGCAGCAGCAGTAGCTGTGAATGCCCTGACGCACGAGGTGCGGAGCCAGACCGCCGGGTTTAACAAAGCAGTCATCACTGTTATTAGTAGCAAGCAATCACCAGCGTTGGGTTGACGCAGTAATGAAAACTAATTAGGGTTACTGATTTCAGACTAGAAAAAATATGGGGGGTCACACATGCACCTGCCAAAAAAAGCGACATCTCAGAAGCAACAACCAATTTAGCCAAAAGCTGCATGCGCATTGACTGTACGCTAGGCTCGACAATGTAGAAAGCGCTGTCAAATTGCTTTGGCCCACTTTTTTTTCTTTGTTTTGCCAATGGAGCATTACTATTAGAAATATCAGTTATCACGAAAAACGGCCATTGTAGCAGCTAAAAAGATGGAAAGGGGTATTAGACGGGCAGGTTTTTAACATGCTTGCATTTTTCGCATACCGAGATGCTCAGCTGCCGGGGTGCTGCAGCCGAGCTGCTGGCGGCCGGAGCCACGGCAAAGTCGATGAATTTGTCGTTCCCGCAATGAGCACAGACGTCGTCGCTGGTGCCGGCTTGCTTTTCCAGCGACCCCGACGAGGCCTCGGCAATAGCAGCAAGCGACGGCGGAACCGAGTCGTGGATTTCCGAGACAGCTCGGGCTTTCGGGCGACTGTCGGCTGCCGCGGGCTTTGAAGGTCCGGCATAGGTCGAGCTGTGGCGCTTCTGAGACATGCGGCGGCCCAGACGATCCCAGAACGAGCCATGCTGGTGTTGCTGCTGCAAAGGCGGCGGAACCTTGTGCTCGGCTGTATGCGCCGGGGTCATCGTGTATATATCGAGATCGCCAGGCTCGAGCGGATTCTTGCCGTCGCCCGTGATGGCGCGGGTCAGCGAGTTCATGCTCTCTTTGGCCTTGACCAGCGACGTGTGCGACGGATTTTCAGCGCCGGCGTAGCTGCGACGCACGTTGATGTCTTTGCGGAACACGCGGATGTTGCCGCGCGTGTCGGCAGAGACAATGATAGCGGTCATGTCCTCGACCGAGTGCTTTAGATCGTCGTCATCGTCGTTGTCGTCGGCAGCCGGGACCTGGATGCTGCCGCTGCCAAAGGTGGCATTGGGGCTGGCCGGCAGCACGTTTTCGACGTCGCCGCTGGACTTTGTCCGGCGCATCTTGCGGCGCGACAGAATCGGGTCGTCGTGGTCGGCCAGGTACTGCAGCGTGGCGGCGGGCGCAAACAGGGCCTGCGACACGACGGCGTCGTGGGCGGGAAAGTACTCGTAGATGGACTTTTCCTCGACCTTGCCGTCGAGGCTCTCCCACTCCTCGGACTGGGGCTCGGGCGCGTCCGGCTTCGGCTCGTGCTGCTCGTGCTGGTTGCGCTTGCGGCCAAACAGCGAGGCCAGCAGCGGCTGCTTTTCGGGGCGGCCGGCGTGGCTGCCGTTCAGCGCGGCAACGGGGGCGGCGCGGCCGACGCGGCGGATGTGGTCGCTGTTTGGGTGGGTGGCCACGGTGGCGGCATTGTCCTGGGCGGCAGGCCACACGTAGACGTTGTGGTCCTCGGAGCCGGACACAATGTAGCGGCCGTCGGAGCTCAGGCGCGCGTAGGCCTGGCTGGACACGTTGGCGTGGCCCTTGTACTTACGGGCGAGGTCGCGCTCGCCGGGCAGGAACATGCGCAGGCGCGAGTCGTTGCTGGACACGAGCAGGCGCGGGTGGGCAAGCAGAGACTCAAAGTGGCTGGGGCCCAGCAGGCGCTTGAGCAGCGCCGGCGGCATCTGGCCGGTGGGCGCGTGGGCAAAGCCGGTGATTTTGCTGCCCTTGGCGTTGCGGCCGCGCGACGAGCGCGCGTGCATGCGGCCCTGCACGGCCAGGCCGTCGGTAGAGTAGAAGACGCACATGCCGCGGTAGGTGCCGGCAACGATGTAGTCACCGCGCGAGCTGGTGAAGGCGACTGACGTCACCATCTGGCCCTCGGGCAGGCGCGTCCAGTGGCGCACGCTGCGCGCAGGGATGTCCCACAGGCGCAGGCGGCAGTCCAGCGAGCCCGAGATAAACAGGCGGTCGTCACGTGGGTTGAAGGCCACGGACGTGACAATGTCGCGGTGGCGAAAGGTGCACAGGCACTCGGGGCGGTGCGGGTGCCACAGGCGCACGGTGCGGTCCGTAGACGCCGACAGCAGAAAGCCGTTCTTGGACCACGCCAGCGCCAGGATGTCGGCGGCATGGCCGACGTACGAGCGGAACGGCACCGGCTCCAGCAGCTCGTACGCGTGCATCGGATGCAGCTGCGCGGTGGGCTCGGGCGCTGCCGGCGCGCGGTCATTGGCCGGCGCGGCGGGCGCAGCGTCGGCGGCAGAGCCGGTGGGCGAGGTCTGCGGCTCGCCGCGCGCAGGCAGCATGGGCTGGCCGACCGAGAACGAGCGCAGGTGCTTGCCCTTGGCGATGGGCGCCGAGTTGGCAAAGGGCATCATCTCGGCGCCGTCGGCGTACATGGCCGATTTCTGGCGCACGTGCGAGCGGCCGGCGTCGGCAGCGGCGGCGTGGTTGCTGGCGGCACGCGCGCGCGCCGCGGCCGGCTCGAGCCGCGAGTCGTGGACGGCCGATGCAGGCGACTCGGGGCCGTGCTGCTGGCGCTTCTCGGCGGCCTGCTCGCGGGCAAACGGCGCAATGCGCCAGACGCGCAGAACGCCGTCCTGGCCGCCGGCAGCCAGGTAGCGGCCGCACACGCTGAACTCCATGGTCCACACAGCGTTCTTCTGGCGGCTGGCGTCGGACGGCAGCGCTGGAGCCGTAGCGGCAGCGCTGCTCAGCGAATTGACGCTGGGCGCGATGGACGGCGTGCGCTGGCGCAGGCGCCCGTGGCTGTCGCGCGCGGCAACGCTGCGCTGCGAGGCGTCGTCGGCGGCGGCGCGCGTGGCGAGCATGCGGCGGCGCAGGCTGGCGGAATCGGCGGCGGGATCGGCGGTGGCGGCGGGCGACCGCGGCATCGGCGGCACGGGACCGCGCGCGGCCTGCGGCGACACGACCGGGCTGGACGCAATGCTGGCGGCCTCGTCGTAGACGGCCGGCGCCAGCTCCTGCGCCAGGAACAGGCGCCACAGCACGCGGCGCTTGACGCGCTTGACGCGTGGCGCGATGAAGCGCCAGGGCTCGATGGCGCGGAACTTTGAGTGCGAGCGCTGCGAGGACGCGGCGGCCTGGTAGAACTGCGCCAGCTCGGCAGCCTCGAGCTCGGCGGGCGCGGCGCTGGCGGCGCTGTCGTCGTCGGACGCGTCGGACGCGTCGGCGCTGCGGTCGTCCTGCGTCGACGGCGCGCTGGACAGCGAGTGCTTGCGGCGCGGGTTGCTGGCGGAGCGGCGGACCGGCTCGGACTCGGCGCGCGGCGGCTCGGCGGTGAGCTGCGGGGCCTTGCTCATGCGGCGCGTGTAGCGGCGCTTCTCCTCGGCGCCGGGGCGGAACTGCAGGCCGGTGCGCTGCGACACGTTGCGCGAGACGGGGTCGTTCTGCACGGCCTGCTTGTACTCTGCGCTGGCCGCGGGGTCGGCGCTGGCCGCCGGGAAGCGCAGCATGCGCGTAAACGACGTCTTTGTGGGCGTGGGCGGCCGGTTGCTCTCGGGGTTGTCGGCGTTGGCGTCGGCCAGGCAGTGCTCGTCCAGGTCGGCGGCCACGGACGTGCCGGCCGACGGCGCGTGCAGCATCAGCGGCGGCGACTCGACGCGGGGCTCGCCGCCGGCCGAGCTGTGGCCCGAGTCGGGCTCGCGTTGCGGGTCCTGCGCGCGATCGGCGGGCTTGGCGGCGGCGCCCAGCGGGTTGACGTAATTGACGATGCTGTAGACGCCGCCAACCACGTTGGCCAGGCTGCCGCTGACGGTTTCGGCCACGCCGCCCTTCATGATCTGCCCGACGGATATGTGCCGCTTGGTGTGCTGCTTGGGATGTGTGGTGAATGCGCCGGGGAAATCGACTGCCGATGGCGTGCGGGCTTCCGAATGACTTTTGGCGAAGGAGGGCGACGAAGAAGAGGAAGCCGAGCGAGGAGGTTGGCTGCTCGCCATTGTTTGGCCCTTTCTATTTCTGCCTCGTGTCTTTGAGCGCCAGCCTCCTGGTGTTTTTCCTCCCCGGTGGTGTTGTTTGTTTTTAAGCTTCAGAGACACGGCGCGGGATTCCCGGGAAATTACTGGAAGTTTCGGCGAGGGAAATTGCGCAGACAAGTGAGGATAAACGCGTCAGGCGTGTGGTGCCAGAAGAACAAGGGAGGAGGAGGGGGGCGAGGTCCAGGCCGCGCGCTTGTCTTATTCGCTTGTCGCAGCCTGCGACCGGAAAACTTTTTTTCCGCTGTCGTTGTTTTCTCTGCCAGTCTCGGAGCCGACGTTGGCCCCTTATGATTTTCACGCTTTCTGCTAGCTTTACGTGCAGAGGATCTGTAGGAGCTGCTGAGTTCCGCTGGAAATCAAATCGCCATGCTCCCCATTCTCACCTTGAACAGACAGGGATGGCGATCGCCGCGTTTAATCAACCTTGAAAAGAACATGGGTTGTCGCGACCATTTCTTTGTGAGGCGAGTTTGAAACTAATGATCAAAAAGGAGAAAAGAAGCGTTTGATTCGTGATTACATGCGTGTGGCTGTTGCGTTTTCGTGTTTTAGGAATTGTGTGCAGCCAAGAAAAAAAGAGGGACCGGGCAGTTGCATGTCGCCCCCTTCCTTCCTCCTTATTTTATTATTATTTGTTTGGAGTTTAATTACAGTAAATATGAGCAGCGACTATATCCAGCGCAAGTATCTGCGGCATATACGGTTGTAGTCCATCTGGATTAGCGGGCTAATATGTTGGTTGCGTGTGTAGCGGGCGACGAGGCCGATACGCTCCGGCAGCAGCTGCACCAGACCACCGCGCAGCTCGAAGCGGCGGCACACATGGGGCTGGAGCTGGCGCAGCACAACGACGCGCTCCAGCACCGGCTCTCGCAGATCGAAAGCTCGCACGAAGACCTGGTTCTGCGGCTGCGCGTAATGGAACGCGACCAGCGGTGGATGCACGAGCAGTCGTTGCGCGTCGACCAAATGCGCGGCTCGCTCAACGAGCTCTCGACGCTGGTCGACCAGGAGCGCTCGCGGCGGCTGGCTGGCGAGCAGAGACTCGGGCAGGTGGACGGGGCTGTGGCCAGGGTGCGCGAGGACGTGGATGCGCTGGCCCAGGCGGTGGAGAGCGGCGCGCCGCGCAAGTGGACGGTGGAGGCAACGGCGATTCAGCGGGTGCTAGGTAAGCGGCGCGCATTCATTTTGAGCTTACATGTAAGGTGGCAAGCTTGCCGGAGTTACTGACATTGGTAACTCGGGCTTTGGACGAATAATGGTCTGTAGGCGAGCTGCGCGGCTCGGTGGATGCGCTGGACGCCCGGCAAAGCGAGCTGGACGAGCGCGTGGGGCGCGCGGAGACTCGGGCCCGCGGGCAGCTCGCCGAGAGCCGGCGGCACCAATCAGCGGCGGACCGGCGCGTGGCGCTCATCGAAGAGGCGCACGGCGAGGCGCAGGCGCAGGCCGCGTGGCTGGCGGCCCAGCACGACGGCCTCGCCCAGCAGCTGGCCCAGCTGTCAACCGCGTACGCGGCCACGCTCGACGATCACGAGCAGTCCATCCGGTCGCTCGCCACGCCCCTGCACCCTGCATACATGTACGCGACCCCGCAGTCCGCGCGGTTCGCGGAGCTAGAACCAGCACCTGACCGTCCCACCCAACCAGCGTTCGTGCACGGCGAGAGCCTCGACGACATATTCGCGGCCGACCACTCAAAGCACGTGTTTCCGTCGCCGCCGCAGTCATTGGCGAGCGAGCTGGCCGACGCCCGCGTGCCGCGCAAGGCCCAGTCGATGGTCGGCACGCCGTCCAATGCCAGCCGCCGGATGCGGGCCCGCGTGAGCAGATTTTCGCGTCTGGACGAGAAGCGTGTGGTGTTGCCGTCGAAAATGTCGCCTGGGTTTAAGATGATTTCGCCCGCGCATGTTGGGCTTGGGTGGGGCCAGTATTGGGACCGGCAAAAGGTCGGCATAAGGGAGAGGCTGGGGCTGTCGCCGGTGGCTGCTCGCGATTGCCGGCCGCAGAGCGACTTGGACAAGGCCGACTGACTAATATATT
>JANBPA010000004.1:0-13266 GCA_027575275.1 Coemansia sp. RSA 2711
AACATGCCCACTAATAATTCCACAGCATACTGTTGGTTTTGCTGGCCTTGTCCAGAATTTATAAATGATGGGGGTGCAAGAATAATCCTTACTAGGCAGCGTGTTTTTATAAGTTTTTCATCCTGCGATCAGAGCTGGGGATCACAGGGGGGTATTGCCGACAGCTAGTGTTCGGAAAATTTCAGGCGGTGTTCACGTGACTACAGGTATGCTAGAAGCGGCAGACCCGGCTGTCCTGGCCGGCGGCCCAGACTTGCTGGCGGCCGGCGCCCTGGCCAACAGCGGGGGTGACGCGGATTTGGCAGATGGGGTCGACGTCAAAGGCGACCAGGTCCTCGGAGACCTCGGGATCGGGATCCAGCGACACCAGGTACAGCTGGCCGTCTTCGGTGCCCACACAGATCAGCGGGGTGCCGCCTGTTTGCCGGGAGACCAGCTGGACCGCCGACACGGGAGCCTGGCCGCGTCTGAACTCGGTCTTTTGGTCGCCGTCCAGCCACACGCACACGGAGCCGTCGGCGCGACCGGCGACCAGCAGGGCGGTTTGTGCGTCGTAGGCGACTGCGCGCACGGGCAGATCGCCGATCGAGCCGAACTCGGCTGACACCTGGTGCGAGTCCAGATCGAGCAGGAGCACGCGGCCGTCTTCGCAGGCCACGGCCAGCGTGGACGTGGCCAGGCAGATGGCGTTGACAGGCATTTGCGAGAGCTCGTATGTGCGCAGGCACTCGGCGGCGCCGCAGCTCCACAGACGCACGGAACCGTCCTTGGCGGCAGACAAAACGGTCTTGCCGACGTCGATGATGGCCAGATCGGTGACTGCGGCAGTGTGGCCGACCAGCGTCACGGGGTTGGAGCCGTCGGCGGCGGACCAGATCTTGACACGCATGTCGGAAGCGCCGCTGAGCACGACCTGGCCCGACGGGAAGAAGCGGCAGCAGGTGACGTCGCCCAGGTGGCCGGCCAATTGCACGCGGTGGGTGCCGGCCTCGGTGTCGTACACGTCCAGCGCGCCGTCGTCGCCGCCGGCCACCAGCAGGCCGCCGAGCGGGCTGACGTCGAATGCGCGCACGCCCGAGCCGCGCGCAATGTGCGTGCACGCCACGGTTTGGCGCGGCGCCGAGAACAGCGCCGGCGGGATGTCCAGGGCGGCGCAGGCCAGCCGCAGCTGGCGCGCGCTGACGTACTCGGCGTGCAACCCGCCGCCGTCAACGTCGAGGCTGACCAGCTGCGCATCGGCGGCGGCGCGGGCCGACGCGCGGACGGTGCGGTGGACCGAGTCGTGGCCGGGGCGGTAGGCCGAAGCCCAGAATTCGTGCGGGCCGTCAACGGCATTGCGCGCATTGGCCACGTCAATTGGCCAGTCGGGCTGGAGAGAAATGAAACCAAAAGAGTGCATTTTTTTCTGGAAGAATAGGATGGAGGAGAAAAAGAAGCAGACTCAGAAGCGGCGTGCGCTGTTGGCAGCGTACTTTTTGTAGGCGACAAACAGGCCGCCACAGACACCAGCGACGACCAGAAGCTTGACGACAAAGAGCGCCGAGGAGCCCGAGGACTGCGGGATCACGGCGTCGGGGATGTTGGGCAGGTAGTTGTAGTTCTTCAGCGCCTCGGGACGCATGGTCTCGGCGCGCACAGACAGCAGATCGTGGTTGTCGCTGATGTCGCCGGTCAGCGCGGTGAAGCCCAGGTAGGCGTTGTCGGGCAGCGTGACGTTGGTGATGGTGAAGCAGTTGATCCACTTATCTTTGGGCTGCAGCTGCAGCTGGACGTTGACAAACTCGCCGCGCAGATACGTGACCGACGCGCGCGACCCTTCCTTGAGGTTGCGGAAGTACGCCTCGCACATGCCGCGGCGGTTGGCGTCGCCGTCGTGCGCACCGTCGTACGCCGTGCGGCCGTCGCCCAGCATGCCCATGACAAACGGCGTGGCAAAGTCGTGCTTGCCGTTGGGGTACGTGTCGAAGAACAGGCCCAGGCCGTTAAAGTAGTCGCGGTTGCCAAACACCGGGCCCGGCGAGGCGCGCTCGGCGGTCACGAACATGGCCATGCCGTCGCCGTACAGATAGCCGCCCTTGCCGCCGACCTTGAACTGGAAGTCGATCTTCCAGTAGTCCTCGGGGAGCACGTTGGTGCTCCACACCCAGCCCATGCGCGACTGCTGGTCGGCCGTCAGCCGAATGTGGCCCAGCGTGTTGACGATTGCGTCGCCGCCGAAATCGTAGTTGCGCATCTGGAAGCCCTCGTCAATGTACGGCAGCTCGAGCGCAAATGAGCGCAGCTGGTGCACGTCGGCCTCGATGCGGTCGCCCTTGGCTGCCGCGGCGGTCGTGGCCGCGAGCAGCGCGACTGCGAGTTTGCAAAGCCCGAGCATGTTGCTGAAAAATTCAAAGTGCGCTGGAAAAGCAGATGGGAGGAGCAGAAGAAGAGGAGGGGCGAGGAGCCAATCGCCTGGCGCCAAAAGCCAACCCTGCTTCAGGGATGGCGAGCTTAGTTTTTTTTAGTTTAGCAGCTTACGTTCCACGACATGCCCTCGGTCGTGGCCGCATACAGCTTGTTGATGTAGCGGTACAGCACCAGCTCGGGCGCCAGATCCAGGCCGCCGCCCAGGTCCAGCAGGCGGATGAACGTGGCGCCGGTCATGTACGCGTCGAAGCCGGCCTCGTGCATGGTGTGCGACACATTGCGCGTGAAGCGCGCGTGGAAGCGGATAGGTGCAGCGCCGCCGGCAGCCTCCAGCGCCGGGGCAATCTCGTCGAGGTTGGACGTGCCGTACTTGGCCTTGATGGCCGGCGTCGACTCGATGATGTACTTTGTGTCGATCAGCACGGGCAGGAAGCCGGCCACGGCGCGCGCAAACTCGGGGCGCGTGGGCGGCAGGTCGCGCACAAACTTGGAGTAGGCGTGCAGCACGTCGAGCAGCATGTTGTGGCCGACCACGGGCTTGCGCGCGGCCGACAGCAGGTCGATGATGGCGGTGAAGCCGCGCGCGCCGTCCACGCAGGCGTCGAGGGCGCGCACCTTGGACGCCACCAGGCGCGCAATGGCGCGGCGCGAGCCCTTGAAGATCTCGATGCCGGCGGCGCGGCTCCTGGTGCCCAGCGTGTCGTGGCTGCTGACCGCGTCGTACACCAGCTTGCGCTGGTACGAGTTGGCGGTCTCGTAGAGCAGCGATTGGCGGGCGGACGCCATGAACGCGGCCAGCGCGCGCTCGAGATCGGCCACAAACGGGTCGTCGGGCATTGCGCGCTGGCGGCTGGTCAGCAGCTGCGTGCGCTCGGCGCGGATGCGCTCGGCGGTTTCGCTGCGCAGGTACGGGATGCCCTGGTACACCCACTTGTTGAAGTCGAAGCCGCTCTTGCCCAGGAACTCCAGCGCCGAGCTCTTGCACGCAAAGTGCACGTCCGCGTCGGCGCCGCCCACCGTCGACGCCGGAAACACATTGAAGTTAAACGGCCGCGCCTCGTAGCAGTCGCCGACCCACGTAAACAGGCACACGCCCACCTGCACCACGCCGAACGCCTCGACGCTGCGCTTGAGCTTGGCGTAACGCGCGTCGCACGTGTCCAGCCGGCTGGGCTGGTGCTCGCGCGCCTCGTACAGCCCGGTCATCTCCATGTCCAGCGCCGCAAAGTCGCAGGCGCCCACCGCCGCCTTGAACTCGCCCAGCGCCTTGGCGAAGTTGTCTTTGGTGACGTCCATTCAGAAAAATAGTACAGCGCAGAATATAGAAGAGGACCAACCAAGCGGGCTCGTGATGCCAGGGGAGCCAATCGGAGCCTGTGGTAGGGGGGCATAAACAGCACTGAAATTCTTGAGTCAGCAAAAATTCCTTTTTTTCCACTCTTATTTCCTTTTCACACATTCAACACTTTAGAATGAGCTCGCTCGATCCAGGCGATTTGCACGAGCGCATGTTCGCCGACAAGTGCCGGCGCATGCACACGTACCTGCTGGGCACGCGCACGCTGCTGCGCGACATTGGCGAGCACAACCGCGCAAAGTGGCCGGTGCACTATCCGCTGGGGCGGCTGGCGCCCGGCGGGCGGGCGGCGTCGGCGCTAGGCACCGGCTCGACGCGGGACTCGGAGCCGACGCTGGGCCCTGAGCCGCCACTGGGCCCCGAGCCGGCGGCCATGGACGACCCGGCCGACAACGGCCTGAGCGTGCTGCGGCTCGACCTGCGGCTGTCGTACCACGGCGACTCGGACGTGATGGGGTCGCTGGAGGAGGCCAGCATTGCGCGGCTGCTGGACGAGCGGCTGGCGCAGTGCGCGGCGCACATCGACAAGCTGATAGCGCGCGTGGCCGACCGCGCGTCGAAGATTCTGGTGACCGGCGACCTCAACGCCGGCAAGAGCACGCTGGTCAACGCGCTGGTGCGGCGCGACATTCTGCCGCACGACCAGCAGCCGTGCACGCAGCTGTTCTGCGAGGTGGTGGACGCGGGGCTCAACGGCGGCGTCGAGGAGATCCACGCGGTGCCCGACATTGCCGCGTACTCGCCGCGCGACGCGGCCACGTACGTGCGCGTGGCGCGCGACGCGCTCGAGGACGTGGTCATGGAGAACGACGAGCAGTACCAGCAGCTCAAGTTTTACACGCACGAGCGCCGCGGCGCGCACGAGGGCCTGCTGCGCAACGGCGTGGCCGACGTGGCGCTGATCGACTCGCCCGGCCTGAACCGCGACTCGCTCAAAACCACGCAGCTGTTTGCGCGCCAGGAGGAGATCGACGTGGTGGTGTTTGTGGTCAACGCCGAGAACCACTTTACGCTGTCGGGGCAGGACTTTCTGCTGACCGCGGGCAACGAGAAGGCGCACATTTTCATTGTGGTCAACCGCTTCGACGCGATCCGCCGCCGCGACCGCTGCGAGCGCATGATCCTGGACCAGATCCGCGACCTGTCGCCGCTGACGTACGCCGAGCGCGCCGACCTGGTGCACTTTGTCAGCGCGCACGAGCAGCTGGCCGGCGGGTCTGCGGCCTTTGCGCGCATGGAGCGCAGCCTGCGCGCCTTCACGCTGGAGCAGCGCTTCAAGTCCAAGCTGGCGCCTGCGCAGCGCTACGCGTCCAACGTGCTGCGCGACGTCGGCGTGCTGGCCGCCGCGAACGTGGCCGCCGCCACGCGCCGCATCCAGGACATCAACGCCGTGCTGCGCGACGGCATGCCGCGCTACGAGGCGCTGCTGGAGCTGCGCGCCGACGCGTCGCGCCGCGCCGACGCCGTGCTGGACGGCAGCTGCGCCGAGGTGCGCCGCCACACCACCGCGCACCTGGCCACCACGCAGCTGCACCTGCAGGACGCCGCCGAGAAGGTCGCGTACGGCGGCCTGCTGGCCCTGTGGACGTACGCCGAGAACGTGCTGCTGGCCATCGTGCGCCACCTCGAGCACGAGGTCGCCGAGTGCGACCGCTTTGCCTGCTTTGCCATCCAGCATGCGCGCGCCGAGCTGGCTGCGCTCGACGACGGCCGCCGCGCCCTGGATGCCCCGCCCGCCGCGGCTGCAGTTACCGATGCCACCGCTGACCCCGTTACCGGCGACGCCGCCGATGACGTCGCCGCCAGCGTCACTGCCAGCCAGATCGCGTCGATCGGCAGCATCTCGAACGCGCTGGACGCCGTGCAGCTCGAGCTCGGCGACTTTGTCGACCTGGACCTGGGCCGCAGCTGGGCCACGCTGACGTCGCTGACGTCGCTGACGGCGTCGCTGGGGCTGCTGGCCAGCAAGTCGGCCGCCGCTAACGCACTGGCGCTGCTGCGCCTGTCGTCGTCGGCGTCGGTCGGCACCGCCACTGCGCGCCGCCTGCTTGCCGCCGCCGCCGTGCTGGTCGGCGCCGGCTCGGTGTTCTACATTGTGTCGGACATGGACGCGACCGTGCGCCGCAAGCTGGCCGCGCGCGTGGCGCTGCTGCTGGACGAGGAGCGCTTTGTCGCGCACCACGCCGACCGCCTGGCCACCGAGGCCACGCGCGCCATCCGCCCGTTCGTCTGGCGGCTGCAGCACAACTTCCAGCGCATGGTCGAGGCCGAGGAGCTGCGCCGCGCCGACCACCTGCGCCGCCGCCGCTGCGCCCAGGACTCGCAGATCTACTTTGACGAGCTGCGCGCCAAGGCCCAGGACCTGGCTGCTGCCGTGCACGCCGTCAGCGCCGACATGTAGTTCACACACCCCCTTTCTACAAGTTTAATTTTTGTGTCTGTCTAAAAAAACCACTACCCATACGTTTGTTGCTGCCCACTAGCTCTTGCCGATCCCGTTATATTCGCTTTTTGCATCAGCTACCAATAGTCTTGAAATCTTTGAAGTTTGCAATGAGAAGGGCCGATTCTTGCTAAAAGTAGCTTTTTGCTTCTATCGTTTAGCAAGAGGGCTTCCTCACTTGCTCCTCAAAGGGGCAGGTTTTTTTCTCAAGAGAGCAAAAAAGGTATATTTTCCTGCGGATTTAATTGGTGTCGGCTGGCTTGTCGCCGGTACCGTTCGCTCCCGCCGGACATTTCAGCTTCAGCTCATCGTCGTACCCGTGCTGCTTCAGGTCCTTCCACGTCTCCTCGACGTCGCCCGACGCCGTCTGCAGACTATACATCTGCAGGAACCCCTCCCGGAGCAGCCAGTTCTCCTCCGTGCACTTTAGATACTCCCGGATGTCGCTCAGCTCTGTCTCCGAAAACGCCTTGCCGTTGGTGAACTTTGCAAACTCCTGGAGCTCGCTGTCATTCAGCGCCCCGTCGCCGTCCTTGTCGTACCGGGCAAATATCTCGAGCAGCGCCTGCTCGCACGCAGGCGTAAAGTCTAGGTCCTCGGTCAGCAGCTCAACCGCCATATCCACACTGTCAAAAAAAAAAAAACTAATTACAGCTCAGGGAAGAATCTTAAGAAATTAGATCACTTTTCAATCAAACAAACACCTAGCAGCTCGTAACCCGCTGAAAAAAGATATGGGTCCGTCCCGTCTAGATCAGGCCTTGCCGCTTCAGATCCAGGTACGTCTTCTTGTTGAACACGTTGCCCTCGCTATCCTCAAACTCCTCAAACGTGTCGGCATTGACCGTCGTCTGCTTCTTATCCCGCTGGATGCGCTCCCACAGCCCCAGCGCCTCCTCGATGCTGGCCACGCCGTGGAACTGCCGCGTGTTCGGGATCCCGAGCCGCCGCATGTTCGTCGCGTGCCGAGGCTCCTGAAAGTGCCGCTCAAACGCCTTGCGTCCGCGGTACACTGTGTTGCCGCAGATCTCGCACTCGAACTTCACCCCCAGTCCGTGCAGCTTGTACAGCCAGAACGGAATCGGCTTGCCGTCCCACCCGAGCGGCAGGTTCAGCGGGTTGTACAGCTGCTCGCCCTGGTCGTCGTCGTCGTCGCCCAGCTGCTCGGGCTCGTCGTCCAGCTGCTCCTGCGCGCGCTCGTGCTCCGTCAGCGCCTGCCGCCGCTGCACGTTCGACCGCGTGTCCTGGATCTTGTCCGCTAGGATCTCCGCGTACCGCTGCACCAGCCGCTCGAGCCACGCCAGCTCCCGTTCCGCCGCCTGCTTTTGCTCAATGTTGCGCTGCTGCGCATGTTCTGCCGCTGCCGCTCCGCCGCCAGACTCCTTGGCCAGCCGCTCCACCGTCTTCTGGTGCTTGCGGCTGCCCATGTGCGCCGCAAACGTGGTCTCCTTCTCAAACTCCCGCTTGCACGCCGCGCAAAACAGATCGCCTGCCGATGCGGCCGCTGGCTTCCACTCGGCTTCGAATACCGCCCGGGATTCGCGCGCGGCCTGCGCCAGGTTGAACAACGGCATTGACCGGGCAAAGAACCCCTCAAAATACGCCCGCAGGCTGCTCAGGTACTCCACATACTTTGCGTCCTTTGACTTGCGGGGGATATCGGCAAACTTGGCAAACTCGGCCAGGTACTCTAGGTACGTCAGCCGTCGCGCATCCTTTATGTTGAGGTACAGGTCGTGCTGCTCGTTCAGGTCCACGTACCGGCCGAACCGCTCCTCGCCCGAAAACATTGTCTCCAGCTCGCGCTCGTCAGCCTCGTCGATAAACGTCTCGGTCTCATCCTCCTCGTCGCCCACCACGTCGGCTGCCGGGTCCTCGCCCTGTGCGCTGGCCAGCTCGCGTGCTGCCCGCGCGCGCCGCTTCTCGTCCGCCTCCTCAGGATTATGCTTGTACTTTAAAAAGTCCAGCTCGGGAGGCCGCACCACTAGCTCGGGGTTGCGCCGGTGGTAGTTGCCGATGCTGCCGAGCCGCGCGTAAAACTCGTCAAAGCCGCCGTCGGCCATGGCCGCGCTTTCCTTGGCCCGCAGCCCCAACGCGTCTGTCTCCAGATCAAGTAGGTGTTTGCTACGGCTCTGGATCTGCTCCAGCAGGCCGTTTATCTTTTGCTCGCGGATAAGCCGGTACCGGTGCTTGGTCAGGTTCTGGAGCATCAAATCGACAATCGCCTGCTCCAGGCGCTCCACGTCCTCGTACGCCTGTCGCTGCTGCTCAACAATGCTGTCCATATCTAGTTTAAAAGAGACAAAAAAACCCTCCTCTCGTCCCGTTATCACTATCGGCAAATGAGAAAAATATTTATACTTTCAGCTTGAAACTCATGACTTTATGGGAAAATTGTGTGGCTCAGCTATCCGACGGCTTGATGACCGACTCGTTCTTGCTCAACACCCCGTCGATTTCCTCTGGCGAGTAGACGTGAATGTGCGGCTTGCCGGCCTTGAGCGTGATCGTAGCAAACTCCAGCTTCTCGTTGGTCAGCTTCGCCGTGTCGATGGTCTTTGACAGCACCATGCACGTCAGCCTCATTGCGTCGTCCATCGACATGCTGGCGCCGGCCACGTTCGCCTGCTCGTCCTCCTTGCTGTCGTCCTTGTACTCCTGCTTCAGAATGCTCTGCGCGTTGCCCGAGTTCTCGCCGATGCACGCGGCCTTCCAGCTCGAGTAGTTGCCGGCCGGATCCGACTGGTACAGCTGGAACCCATGCGCCGAGTCCCAGCCCGCGCACAAAAACGACACACCGAACGGACGCAGCCCGCCAAACTGCGTGTAGCCCTGCTTGAGATCGCACAGCCGGCGCACCAGCTGCTCGACCGGGATCGGCGAGTCGTACCTCTGCAGGTAGCGCTGCGCAATCAGCCGCGACTGGTTGATTAGAATGTTGGCGTCTGCTGTCAGTCCGGCCACGCCGGCCACCACGTTGTCGTTCATATCGTAGATCTTCTCGCTGCCGATGCTCTGCTCCAGCAGGTTCGACGTCGCCTGGCGCTCGGCTGCCAGCACAATGCCGTCCTTGCTAAGTATGCCAATGACGGTTCCCGCATGCGAAATCGCTTCCATTGCGTACTCGACCTGGTACAGGCGCCCTACTCTGCTTGGAAGCCCGCTGCAGTCATTAGCAGTGCTGTGCGTTGGGCGACACTTTAATTTAAGAAATGCAACGTACCTTCGGGCGAGAATATCGTCGTGCGCGAATCGTATCTTCTGGCCATAGCGAATTGGGTGGCGGCGTCGTCCTAATGAAAGCTGAGATTAAACGAAGCTAAGGTAGATTGCACGGACAAGAAGCCCACGCCTGTACGGATGAACGCGTCACCCATAAGGCGGACATGATCTGATACATGCTAATCCAATCAAGGGACTTGAGGTTGCGCGGCGTGTCAGAGCGCTAGGTCGGCTTTTTTTCGGATAAACTATGGACAGCTTGCGAAGCAAAGGCGGGCCGTAGGTGTTTTAGTGCTATAGTCGCGATGCATCGCCGGGTAATGCTAACTGGCTGTGGTATGTGTGTGTATGTGTGTAGGATTGAAAAGTGGCAGGAAGTGCAAAAGGATAGCCTGGGCAAGCTGGATGCACTTGACCATGACGGGCTCTGTGTCTGTGTAGACCGGTGTAAGTGCTGACGCTGCCGATATTACTTGTCGCAAGTGCTGGCAATACTAACCAGAATTCTGTAGTTGAAAAGTGCGTAGAGGCGATTTACCACACACTACGGTCGCAGGCTACGCCGGATCAGGCAAGTTCCCTTGACAGCGCTGCAATTGCCGCCTATCCGGTTCAGACTTTCTTCTCAAATAATTGCATATAGCTGTGTAGGAGCTAGAGTCGATTGCCGCCGATTTTGAGAAGGAATTGCAGCTAAAGGTAGGTCGCCAGTTTACAAGCCCTCGGCAGCAGCAGTCTCACGCTCACGCTCGATGCTAATTACTTACAATGTAGCAACATCTGGCGATATTGCTCGACACCAAGACGCTGCCGACGGCGCAAATGGAATTGATAGCGGCGCTCTGGAAAACCCAGCCATACGTCCGTGCCGTCACCAAAGCCGAATGATTTGTTCCCACGCTCACGCACCTGCTCGCTTTTGCAGCTTTCCACCACATCTCTCTCTTACAGCCCGTGTTTTCTAGTAGATATAAACGATTATGCTTTTGCGAACCATCTCGTCACTAACCAAGACTGCCCGTTGCCGTCTTGCTGGTATTGGCACCAGCCGTCTGGCATCGTACTCGACGTCGGCATCTAGCGAGGCCATCGGATTCATTGGTCTTGGCCAGATGGGGTTCCACATGGCCAAGCATCTGCAGGCAAAGAGCGCCGCGCCGTTTGTCGTATTCGACATGAACTCGGATGCCGTGGCAAGATTCAAGGCCGAGTCAGACTCGTCCGTCACCGCTGCATCGTCGCCTGCCGATCTGGCCAGCAGGGCGTCAGTGATAGTCACTGCGCTTCCCGAGTCTGCGCATGTAAAGGACGTGTACACAGGCAGCCAGGGTATTCTGGAAGGTATCCACGAGGGTACGCTGTGCATTGACTCTAGCACTATTGACACATCGGTGTCCATTGACGTGTCGCAGCAAGTGCTGGCCGCCGGTGCCCGGGCGGTAGATGCGCCGATTTCTGGCGGGATCATGGGTGCGCAGGCAGGGACGCTGACGTTTATGGTGGGGAGCCAAACGGACAGCGACTACGAGCGGGCCAAGCTGCATTTGGGCAAGATGGGCAAGAACGTCATTCGGTGCGGTGACCTGGGTGCTGGCCAGGCGGCCAAGATATGCAACAACCTGCTGCTTGCTATCAGCATGATCGGGACCGCCGAGGCCATGAATCTGGGGATGCGGCTGGGACTGGATCCCAAGGTGCTGGCGTCGATCATCAACACCTCATCTGGTCGCTGCTGGTCGTCGGACACGGCCAATCCGGTGCCCGATGTGATCGCGACGGCTCCGAGCACCAACGGGTATCGCGGC
The DNA here is from genome assembly GCA_027575275.1 of Coemansia sp. RSA 2711. Classification (NCBI taxonomy): domain Eukaryota; kingdom Fungi; phylum Kickxellomycota; class Kickxellomycetes; order Kickxellales; family Kickxellaceae; genus Coemansia; species Coemansia sp. RSA 2711. Next base: position 11,234 of record JANBPA010000004.1, read on the forward strand.
GGGTTCAAAACCCGGCTGATGCACAAGGATCTGGGATTGGTGTCCAATGCCGCCAAGGACACCCGCACGCCGCTGCTGCTGGGCGCGCTCGCCGAAAATATCTACCGTCTAATGTCGCATGATCCGACAATGGCTGATCAGGATTTTAGCTCTGTTTTCGAATGGCTCACGAACGTGCCGAAATAAGCTTGACAAAATGCGCAGCCAGCTTTCCTTTTTCCTCCTCGCGCGATTATTTACCTTTTCTATCTCGCACATTCTCAAATGCGAAAGTTTACCGCGCTGTACACGCACCAAAAACTCAAAAAGGCCAAAACGTGGCAGGACGGGTTCGCGCACTACAACGGCGAAGCGCACGAAATTGTGCTGTTCGACGCCAACAACGGCCGCCTAACGAGCCACCGTCTGCGAGCCAAAGAGACGATTGAGCTCTCGATAGAGTACGATGTTGGCCGGTTCCTGCTTACGCTTGAAGAGGAGGAGCACGGCGGAGACGGTGTCAGCCCTGTGGAGCAGCCATCGGTGGCCTTGCAAGTCAGAGCGAGCAACTCGTTGAGATCGATCCGACGGACAAAGCGCCCGGCCAGCCTTATAAAGCCGGTCAAGATCAAGGGCACGGCACCAGTATCAGTGGAAGCCGCGCAAGCACCAGCAGTCGACCCTCAACCAACTACCGTGGCTCCACAAACCGCAAAGCCCGACGACGGAGCAGATCGGATCGAGTACACAGTGCTCTTTACAACACAGAAGACTAAAAAACTCAAAGAGTGGTCGGACGGCGAACTGGCGTTCTCGCCTACAGATAGACGGATAGCGCTCAAAGGCGAAGACGGAAGCACGATTATTAGCATGCGAATTCCGGGCAAGACGGCGGTTGAGGTCGGTAATGAGATCGACTGTGGCCGGTATTTGGTACAAATCGAGTGTCTGAAGGGGCAAGATGCCGCGGCCGTCACTGAAAGTACGGCACCAGCCGGACTTCAGCTCCAGGGCGCACTAAAACGGCGGCACGAGAAGCTGCACGCCCCTAAATCCCGACCCGTGGTGACTAGCTCCGGCCTAAAGCCGGTAAAGTTGAAAAAGACCGTATCAAACGCCGACTCGACGGCGGCAAAGCGAGCTAAATTTGTGCCGCCGGTGCCTAACGTCCCAAAGCACCTGCACTTCCCGCGCCGTGGCGAGCTGCTTCAGCATGTAAGTGTGTCCAAGGGGTACGGACTGGGCCCGCCACGCAAGCTGGCTGCTCCGGTAAAGTATAAAGAGTGGGCCGAGTACAAAGTGCAGTTTGCCGAGCTACTTCGCGAGAACCTGACAGTCGAGCTCTCGGCACTAGCCATTCGATACTACTTTATGGCCCGCGAGCGGTTCGAGGGGCGAACAAAGGGTTCGTTGGCAAAGAAGGGGTTTGCGCAGGTGTGCAAGAGTGTTGGCGTGCTATTTTTCGAGGGATGCACGGTCCGGCAGCCGTTTATGGACAGCGCGGCGTTCAAGGCACAGCGGGACAAAGGAGCAGTTACTTTTAGCAAGGGCGACAGCGTGTCGCTCGAACTTAGCCGACGAGAGGCGTATGCCGGGTATGCCAAGGACGATACATGGGCGATATCCACCAGCGAGGACTTTCCGCTCGATGAGACGTTTCTTGCGCGCAGCGCGTATTTCGGCCCCAACAAAAACAACGTGCTAGAGCTGGTTCTGGTCGGCGAAGAAGACGCCAAGGCAGCATCGCGGATATTCAGCGCCGGGGGCTCCCAGCAGCTGGGTGCCAAGCGCGGCGCACGCTATGAAAGAGCGGCGCCGACTGTTGTGGCCATTCATTGCCTGGATACGGCCTCGGACTGGTCAATGATCGACACAGTTGAGGAGCAGCTGTGCCCAGAAACGCTTCCCTACCTACCACACCTGCTAGATATGAGCAATCTCCCGCTCGCGGCTCCCAACAGTTGTGATGTCGACGTGGAAGCCGTCCTCGGCCGAATCAATGGCATTGTAGCTGCGTGCAGGACGCAGCTAAATCTCAATGACGAGCAATACGG
>JANBPA010000004.1:13366-28233 GCA_027575275.1 Coemansia sp. RSA 2711
TTGTTGTCGTCAATGACGAATTTCGCCGTGGACAACATGCTGTCGGCTCTGCTAAAGCAAGGTTACGACCGGTTTTTGCGCGTGGGGAGCTTGCGGAGGGTTTCGAAGCAGATTCTGCCGTATGTATACCGTAGTTCAGCCAGTGCATCCGACGATATCAGGGAGCTCGAGCTGATGCTGGAAGCGGCCAGCGATCCCACCGAGCAGGATGTGATTGCCACAGCACTACAGCGGATCCGACAGCAAAATGTACACAGCACGCTGGCAGACACGCTTGTGGTCGGCACGACGTGTTTATCGGCAGCTGCAGCAACGCTGCGCGGCACGCAATTTCCGGTGGTGATTCTGGACGAGGCGTGCCAGATTGTTGAGCCAATGGCACTGATTGCGCTGGCCAACGCCGGCTGCCAGCGGTTGGTGCTGGTAGGCGATCCGCTGCAGCTGCCGCCAACGCTGACGACGCGGGCGACCCGGGATGCGGAGGGCCGTGGGCTGGATCGAGCACTGTTTGACCGGCTAGTACAGATGGGCCATCAACCGCGGTTTCTATCGACCCAGTACCGCTGCCATCCTCGCATTGGATCGCTATGCAACCAGCTGTTTTACCAGGGACGACTGAGCCACGGAATCGGGCCTGAGTCGCGGCCCGCACTTGTCCCCGCGCTTCCATCGCTGGCATTTCTGGATACACCAGGCCAGGAGAAGCAGAATGGCAAGTCGCAGTCGTTTTTTAACCAGGGCGAAATCGACATGGCCGTGCAGCTGACCAGCCGGCTGCTGCAAATGGACGGGATCGAGCCAGAGTCCGTGGGCGTGATTGCTCTATACAAGATGCAGGTTGACATGTTGCGCGATCGGTTAGCCGACGTTTTGGGCCAGCGCAGCCGCGTGCAGGTGAGCACGGTCGATGCGTACCAGGGCTCGGAGCGCGATATAATCATCATTTCGTGCGTGCGGACAGAAAAGATTGGATTCATTGCCAATCCAAACCGCGTCAATGTCGCGCTGTCGCGTGCTCGCCATCACTGCCTGGTTCTCGGGTGCAGGCGGTTGCTGCAAACTAATGGCATGTGGCGAAGCATCATCGAGTACTGCCGTGGTGACACCGGCAATGGTCTGATTTCTGCGCAGGTACTGGTGAACCAGGTTGCCGAGGCCGTTGTGCAGCAAGCTGATGGGGAGGCATCAGTGCTAGTGGATGTCGAGCAGCAGTTTTGCCAGAGCCAGCTGCATGACACTTGTTCTGTGGACGGTGACGTGGCCATACTCGATTTACCGGCGATATTGCCAGCATCCGAGCGGACCAGTGATTTGGATAATGACAGCGATTTCGGTGAGCACGATGATACGGAGCGATTTGCCGGCGAGGAAGGCGTGGTGGGCGGGTTCCTGTCGCAGTGGTCACATGCCAGCTTTGGCGGGAGCTCTTCTGAGAGCGACCAGGACGATATTCTCGGATGCTTGGAGGTGGATCTGGACGAGATGTGATAACGTGGCCCTAACCCATACAACATAGTGCAATTTGCCTTTAGGCTACTAATTACCGTGTACATTCTGATTAAATAAATTGCGAGTGTATTATAAACCAGCCATATGGACCAGCTTTATCAGATATTCGAGCATCGCAGCTACACTGTTGCCCAAGTGCAGCACGGCGATAACCGATCAACGCCTAAAAAGCCTGCAGGCGGGTTTCTGTCGCCGAGCAGCATCGGTCTCGTCTCATCGCCTCCGTCGCAGAGCACGCCAACCTCGCCGTCTAAATCCAAAAGCCCACGGCCAGCTAGTCTATGGAGCTCGCCAAAGAGAGGCGGGGTCCAGCCAACTGCTAAGCCAGCAAACCAGCGGGCAGCCAGTGCCGAGCTTGATGAGGCGCTTGTGAGCATGAGGAAAGCCCGGCGGCTGGCGAATCGAGATCCAGCAGTGGCGGCCATGGTACTGTGGCAGATAGCCAAAGATTTGGTGAGATTCCGTCAGCAACACGACAACTTGAAAGTGACGCTGGAGACTACGCAGGCGTGCTTGCTTCGGATGTCAGACCAGCCAGAGTTGCGGGGAGCTAAAGGCTCGGCAGCGACATGGTCGGCGCGATCGCTGCTTAAAACCACGCTGGAGTGCGATTTAGCCATGGCACGGCTACAGTGGGCAGCGGATAAACCGTCGAGGGCTGCAAAGCAGTATTTGGAAGCAGTGTGCCGGTTTCTGGGCACTGATCCAGGTGCCATTGCCCGGATTCAAAAGGCCGGCGGCGTAGAAGATATGCACGCGCAAGCGGTTCGGATTGCTGCATCAATACCGCGCAAGTTTGCAAAGTCCGAGGATGTTGATCAGGCGTTGGATGCACTTGGGGAAGCCGCTAGTGCGCAGCTGGCATGCGCCGACGGCGAATCCAGATCAATACAAGCACAGCTAGGGGCAGCAGTCTATCTGTTGTGCCATGCGCTGGCGTTGGAGAAACAGCGCCTGGATGAAGCATTTCAAACAGCACTGAAATTGATCGCGTCATTCCATGCGCTCGGCATTCGGTACCTTGCTGACGGGTGCGCAGTGTTGATACTGGACCACCACATGAGCCAGCCCGAAGCTCAAATGCATATTGCTAGCGCTGCAATCAGCTCTCTAGACAACTCAGATTTGGTGCGCAGCCAGGCGCTGCTTCGGAGCTATAACCATAGCTTTGAGGAGCCGTGGTCGCGATTCCTGGCCACCGTGGTCGACAAAACTATCGATGCGGACGTTGACTGGATGAGCAGCCGAGCAATGGATGAGTGGAGCGATGTACGGTTGAACAGCCCGCAAGACAGCCAGAGGGTGTGCGAACTGATACAGGCGGCATTGCTCAAGCACGTTGAGCCGTACATCTGGTACACGCCAGCACCTTTCTGCAGCAAATAAACATGTCAGATTGTACATGTCGTGTCTTTATCATATAAAACTCATTAAACGGTCTCCATCCACTTGGCGTTGCCGTAAAGCAGCACCTGTTTGGGCAGGCGCCCGGGTACCGGTGATAGCACAATCATGCGCTTCTTGTCCATCTCGACTTTGGTGACGTTGATAAACCCAATCGCCTGAATTCCAACCACCTGGCTTTCCGAATCTACGTCCATTTTGTCCTCACCGGTGGTGCCCATCGGCGCATCGGTAACGGCCAATATCGAGTGGATCAGAGACTCGTCTGGTTCCACGGTGAGCACAGTAGTGTCGGTCACTTTGCGGTCCTCGCCTAGCGGCAGCGTAGACGACGGAGCCACCGAATCCTCGCCTACCCGCAGAATCTTGATCTCCTGGAAATTCACTACAGTCGAAAACGACGATACCTTCTCGGTCTCGGTGCCGTAAAAGTACTGGCGGATCGTGCGCGAATTAAGTTGCTGCCGATACATGGCGCTGCGGTCAACGGCACCACCTGTGCGGGGCAGTTTGAGCACCCGAAGCCGACTACCAAACTTTGACGAATACATGCTGAACATGCGCTCGTTGCCCACCACCAACAGCGTGTTGATCTGGAGTGCATCGACTGCATGTTCAATGGTCTTGTTGTGTGCAACGTCGCTGAATCCACGCGTGTCGACGACAATGCCGGAGCCAGCGGCAAACTTGTCCGCCTCAAACCGCTTCGATACCGAGCTGGATAAGTGGTCTACCAGGACGTTGAACAAACTGGAGTTGTCCTCAGGCTGTTCATGGCCAAACTGCCACACCAGCGGTGTTTCGGGCACGCCATGGGACGATGACGCCGCATAGCCCATAAACCCACTCTCAATATCGATGGTCTTGGAGACCGACACCGCCGAGATTGTACTCGGCATCGATACAGTCGCCTCCATCGGATCCAGGCTCGCAAACACGGGCGTCTCGCCCATGCGCACAGCGTAGTTGAGCAGAATGCGCGCCAGAGACGTCTTGCCGCTGTCTTCGGGTCCGACAATTAGAACCCGCGGCGCCGAATTGGCGTTGCTCTCGTTGCGTGCCTGCACGCGCTGCTGCTGAAGACCCATGTGCACGTTGACAAACGTGTCCATCGGGGTCTCACCAGCAACATAGGCCGACTCGTACTCGCCGCTGACCAGCAGCGCGCACCCCTGCCAACTGAAAATCGCACCGTTCTCGCCGCTAAAGCGGTACGTGGCCTCGGGTCCTAATTCAGTGCCAAAGTACTCTGCATGGCCCGATTTGAGCCGCACCTCGACAGTCTTTTTGAACGACACCTCGAAGCGCAGCTCCTCGCCGGGACCCAGCGCCCACTCCTTAGCCGTCGTGCTCATTTGGCAGAATGTAAGATGTCTAAGCCTCTCCTTGTTTGGAAATTCGACAAAAAAAAAGAGTACTTGTAAAAAATGCTAAAACTAAAAAACTATCGATCAAAGGTGTGGGCCAGCTTTTGGGACGGGCTCAGGCGTTGAACCGCTCCTTGATGAGCTGGCGTGACTGTGGGTCAAGCATAGCCATGCTGGATTCCCACTCGCTGCCCGCCATCTGCTTCAGGCCGGCAAAGGTCTGCACAAACATGTCCATCAGGCGCGAGTCGGGCGTCTGCCAGTTGACTGCAGCCTGGCAGAACATCAGGAAGGCCTTGGAGATGCCCGGCGGGTTGGCGCTGATCATGGTCATCATGCCTTGGAACGCGGACGACTTCTCGTCGTTGTCCTTGACCGACGCCAGCACGTAGCACCAGCGCTGCGCAAACGCATCGAGATTAGGCGCGACCTGCGCTGGGCTGACTAGGCCCAGCCGGCCAATGGTAATGGCGGCGTTCTCGGCCAGCGTCAGCGGCGTGTTCTCGTTGTTCAGCAGCGGAACCAGCCGCTCCAGCAGCGGCGCCACGTAGGGCGTCATCAGCTCTTCACCGGCCTTGAGCGCAATCTCGCCAACAGACCACGCCGCGTTGTTGCACACATTTAGATGCGAAAAGCCGCGGTCGATCTGCGGGATCAGCTGCTGCATTATAGGCTCCAGTTGCGGGCTGACCAGCGCGAAGCAGTACATGGCCAGGTCGCCCAGCAGCGCAAAGGCCGACTGGCGCACGTCGGTCTCGGGGTCAACCATGCACATGCCCACCAGCTGTAGCGCAACGCCGTTGTGCTGGGCAATTAGCGCCTGCGACTCCTCGCCCAGCGCCTGCACGATCGCGCTGATCAGGTCCAGGGCCACAATTACCAGATCCTTGTTCGGTGCATCCAGCGACGGATCCTGCGCCGCCTGCTGGCACAGGTGCAGCGTCTCGCCGACAATTTGCACGCTGCGCTCGTAAATCGTCTGCGCGTAGGGAGTAAAGCCGGCGCCCAGGCCCAACGCGATCGCCGATAGACACTCAAACAGCGGGAACATGTGCTGGTCGTACGTCTGCAGGTTCTTCCAGCGCTCCAGAATTGTCGGCATCAGCATCTGCACGTACTGGGGCTGGTTGAGCTCGGCGCCGACGGCCTCGGCCAGCGTGCCGACCGCATCGTACAGGATAATCAGGTTCTTGCGCTGATACAGCCCGAACGCGCGCACCAGCGTCTCCAGCACTGGCTGGATGTACGGCGCCATGTACGGGCCGGCGTCCTCCTCAACCGTGGCAAATGCGCTGCAAGCAGCCTCCTGTACCCGCTTATTGTTGTCCATCATGGCCTCAAGCAGTCCGGCCAGCAGCGGCTCAAAGTACACCTTCATTGTGTTGGGCTCAGCGCCATAGATGGCCCACTTGCCGTAGCGGCTGGCCGACCAGCACGCAATCGACCGCACCAGCGCCTTCTCGTGTTTGAACCACTGGATCAGATACGGCAGCAGGCTCGGCATGTGCGGGCCCATACCGGCCATGCAGCCGTCAGCAATTGCGCCCAGTGCGAGAATACCGGCCTCCTTGACGCGCCAGTCGTCGCTAGCCAGCTCTTCCTTTAGCACCGGCAACACAAACTCAAGGATTTGGTCGCCGAACGCGGTCGACATGACATCCAGGCTGGCCGCAGAGCACTTGCGCAGACTCCACTCGGCGTAGTAGTCGTCCACGTCGTCGTCGCTCTCATCGTCGCTCTCGTCGTCGCCGTTATCGCTAACACCATCGCTGTTTGATTCAGCCTGGTGCTGATCGTGAGTGCGCGCGCGGTGGTGGCGTGGGCGAATATCCTGATCCGAATCTGGCACCACTGCGTCGTTGTCGTCGTGATCCAGCATCAGCAGGTCCTCATCCGAGTACACCATGCCGCGCATCAGTGTCGGCACCACGCGGTTCAGGAACGGCTTGAGGCTCTCGACCAGCTCCTCCTGCTCGCAGAAGCTGAGCCAGAACTCGCACGCCTCCATCGCAATGTCTGGATCGCTGTGCTGGGTGGTGTGGATCATGTAGTTGACCACATTCTCCAGCTCCGGCATCAGCTTGTCCGGCCGCGACTCTACCAGCGCCACTACCGCCTTGCACACTGCCTTCAGCACCTCGGCGTTGTCGTCATTGGCACGCTTGAACAGCTCCACTACGAACGTGTCCATCATCGGCTGCATGCTCTCGGACCGCTGCGTCACGAACAGCGTGGTTGTCGAAATCGCATACTCGCGTAGCACCGGCGATTCAGCGCCAAAGAATGTCAGGAACTTGGGGATCATCACATTCAGCGGGCGGGTACCGTCGGGCAGCGGCTCCTCCAGCTCCTGGTCGCACTCCTCGCAGATCTTGTGCAGAATGTCCCAGCCGCCCTCCACAACGACGTACTCGCTCGAGTCCAGCAGCTGCAGCAGCCGCGGCAGCACGTCTGGCCAGTTCCCGACTTTGCCCAGCGCCACCACCGTCGCCACCACAGTGCCCAGCGTGTGCCGCACCATTGTCACCGGGTCGCCTATGCCGTCGATGGACTTGCGCACCACGTACTCTAGCACCGACCGCGGGATCTGCTCAAAGTCCTGTTTCACCTTGTTCTTCAGCAGCAGCCCCGCTACCGTGCGCACCAGCGAGCTTTCGTCCTTCATAAACACTAGCACGTACAGCAGGTAGTTGATAAAGTCCGGCACCTGGCTCAGCTGCTCCAGACGCTACACGCAGATTGCCAGCAATTGTGTGAATTTAGCCATCATGCACATCGCCCCGCTAGCGGTAAAGTGCCAAATGCCTGCCACCAATGCTCACACACGTACCTGATTGTTCTGCTGCTGAACAGCATTGTCGGCCATGTTTGTGCTGTTGAGCAGCTGAATGAGCTGCTGGAGGCTCTCGGGTTCGGGCTGCCACTCCATCGCTCAAATCGCGTCCTCCGTAATCAATGCGCTGCTGTGGATAGCTATTGTCCAATCGACAGTAGAAACAAATTAAATATTGAAGCAAAGGGGTCTACGATTCACCGTCAGTCCCGTAATGAGAAGGCAAATGGAAAACAGAAGAAAGCTGGCTTGTACCGCACCACACCACACACCACACCTCACTAGCTGGGCGCAGACAACAAACAAAATTTTCCCTGCGGCTTCCGATTGGCCATCAGGTTTGCCATCGCTGAAAATGATTAAAAGAGCTCAGCCTGGGACGCGGGGCCATCGGGAACACTCGTGCCGACGCCGTTCAGCGGGTTGCAGTAGACGGTCTTGGGCCCTGGCCGAAACGTAATAGCACGCGGCGCCCGATCGCCGAATGGTGTATCGCGGGGAAAGTTCAGCGGCTGCCGCAGCCGGTCGCGCGTCTCAACATTGTAGGCTACCTTGATCCGTGGCACCACTAGCATGCGCTGGTAGCCGGCTCGCCACAGATCATTGCACAGCAGTGAGCATTCAGATGCCGAGCACTCGCTGGGGCCGCTCCTCCTGAATCGCAGCGCATTCGAACCGCTGAACACCTGCGCATCCAGTACCGCCAGCCCGTTCCAACAGCACTGCACCTGGAATGGCCGGTTGTGCAGCTGTCCAATGAGCGCCGCACTGTCTTCAGCAATGTTCTGGTGCCGGCTCTTGAACGCCTGCCCCAGCATGTCACGCGAGACCCAGGTGTCGTAAAACTCGAGCGAGTTGTGTCGCGTGTCAAAGTCCTCAGCGCACGTGAGGTGCGTGCGGTGGAACTGCGACTGATACAGCAGTTCCGCCAGGTCGGGAAGGCAGACGAAAATATCGTTGAGAAACACCACTCGGCTATATGCATTGTGTGCATACAGCGGCTCCAGCGCACGGTTGCGCAATTCCGCCATGTACTCGATCCGGTGATACATCTGCGGCCGCTGATCATTGTCAGCAACAATTTTATGCGGTATCCCCAGCTCGGCCAGTGTGCGCTCGAACACGCGCAGAATCGGCTTGGTATTGTCAGTGGATCCGTTTTCAAACACCGAAATGAACACCCGCTTGCGCCCGAGCATCTCGGCAAGCGCCAGCAATTGTGTCGCCATGTTTGGTAGCACGTGCTCGCTATTGAACAGGTTCACCGCAATAAATGTGTGCCCTGGATTGTCTGAAATGTTCCGATACCGATGCTCGGCGGCTACAATAAAGGCATCATTGAAATTGGCCTGGCCACAATAGCTGTACAGGCTCTCGCCATTTGCAGCGTAGTGCGCATGCTGCATGTATTCTTCAAATCGGCGGTAAGTTTGGTGTTGGTGGTCGAGGGGTGACATGTGAGTGCTGCGTATAACTAGCTTGGACAACGCCATCCACGCGCCGGGTATATGAGGATTGCTGGCACTTCCAGACACCGGGCTGATTTGTGCGAGGTTGCTGTGGGCCTTGCAGTACAGCACCACTAGGCTTGCTGCGGCTAGCACCGCCAGAACCACTGGGCCGATACTTCGCAACGCATAGACTTGGCGCATATATCACACTGCCGGGCACATTTACTGCTAAGAAGAGAACGGCAAGCAGCAGGTCGAGAAGCAGACAGCAGAAAGAAAAGGCGCCTCTCGCCAGAACCGGGCCAAAAAGCGGTTGGATTGCAACAATGACGTACAAGTGACAAGACGCGAAGCCAGGTCAAGCCAGTGTGAGTGCTGCGGGGAGAAAAGATCCACTTTTTCACACTGAAGACTCATTCACGCGGTCGTCGCCGATTGTCTGCCGGTCTGCTTCGCTTAGCCACTTCTGGATCGCTTAAAGCCCGCGCAACGGGTTATCGATATTGTGCAGGCATGATTTGGTGCTGGTACTTTTGGATCCAGCGGTATGCTAGAAAAATGTATTGTTACGGCTGCTCTAGAGTGTATGAGCAAGCACTGCAAAAGCACCACAGGTCGTAGCGCCAGGTGCGGTATCCCCATAATTACTGCATCTGCGCAGCCTGGGTTAAAGTATGCTATATGTGCGATTTGACTGGTTCTATATCTTTTAATCTTTGCACGAGAGAATGCCGGCTGCAAGCACAGATAGCAGCGTGTATCTATTGCGCAGTATTGACAGATGCGAGCAGCTGCTACGCACTGAACATTTTTCAGAGCCGCTCGATGCACGGCAAATTCGGCGGCTGGCCAATATTGAGCGGATTATAGCCGAAGCCTGCGAGAATGAATATCCAGCTGACACCGATCTCGAACAGCGGATATCAGAGCTCAAACGGAGAATCGATCCCTGGGTAGGACGAAAGAATGCAGTTGTTTTGGCGTCTAAACAGCCACCACTGCAGGCCAGCAGCGAAGCGGGCGATAGCCGACTACTTGAGCGCATCGTTGGCGAACAGGGGGAGAGTGAAACCCAGACAGAGATATCGAGCGCTACTTCAGCCAGCAAAGATGCATTGACTGCCGAACGGCGTCCACAGAGCTACGCATCCAAGCGCTCAGAGTTACTAGGTGACAATGAGGGACTGCGTCGTCGCGGGTGAGTAGCCTGGATCATGCAACAACAGTTCGCTGAAAGAGCGCCTGCTAACCCGTAGATTAAAGATCTAATGAAGATGTAGCGCGGCTCCAAGTAACGCAGAAGGTGCCGATAGGTTATTAAAGTCACAGCGGGAGACCCATGACGATCTGACGTCGGAGTTGGTCAAGATGGCCGGAGTACTAAAGGCCAACAGCCTGGCGTTTGGTGATCTAGTTGAAAGTGACAAAGGGCTGGTGCAGGAGACAGCAGAGCTTCTGGAGCGCAGCGTGACGGGCGTAGGCAAACAGGGGGTGCGGGTAGGCAAGTTCCGCAAGCGCTCCTGGGGCACCACCGGCATGACCTGGCTGGCAATGCTGGTAGTGGTGTGCGTGTTCTTCATGCTCGTGCTGTTTATGAAGGTCGCGCCCAAGCGCTACTGAGCCTGATCAGCCGCCGATCTAATTAGGTTGGAATTTTTTTGGTTTGAACTTTCATCCAGCGCAAGGCTTCCATGTTAGTTCCACTCTGCACAAATTGAAATACTGACAATGCCACCAAAGCGCCGGATACAGTCCAACGCAGTACTGCCTGCGTCGCTTGCCAAGCAGCTGGCGGATGAGGGCGCGAGCAACGATAAGCGGTTTACAAAGCGGTTCAAAAACACGGCAGGATCGCGCAAGGCCGCGCGCAAACAACTGCGCACAGAAAAGAAGGAGCGCAAGAACCAGCACCACAAGCGCATTAAAGGGTTTGCACAGCCGCAACGCGCAGACAACAAGGAAAAGGCAGTGAAGCCTGCCGAACAAAAGCCTGCGGTGGCCAAGTCTGCGGAAGCCAAGCCCAGGCCAAAGCCAAAGCCTAAGGCAGAGGATGAGCGGGCGCAACTGGTAAAGTTTGCTCAGCGTAACCAGGGCATGTACACGTTGCTGCGCGAGTCGAATTTGATCGGCAACGTAGACAAGGAAGCCGGTGTCCAAAGCAAGACGAATGCAGCCGAGGAGCTCGAGGACAGGGAGATGCGGCGACTGGAGAGGCACCTGGGGATCAAGAATAATGCAAAGCTGGGCAGCGCCTTCTACGACGAAGGGCTGGGTGATATGCTGGAAGGCATAGAGTTTGGATCGAATGATATACGCAAGCCCACAGAGCAGTCGAAGCGCGACGAAGTCTCAGAGACGGGTTCGATGGAGTCGAATTCAGAGGGCTCGGGTGTGGAGGACTCGGATATGAATGCAGAAGAGGCTGGCAGCGACATGGCAAGCGACAACGGCGACGATGACGACGCATTTGGACTGAACAACATGGATATGGATACTGGCAGCGAGTCTGATGACAGCGATATTGCCGAAATGTATCGAAACCAAGGTGTCGATGCTGATCCGGACCTATCGGACATTGACAGCGACGGCTCTGATGTCGACTCTGACGAATCCGACAACTCCGACATCGGCTCCGGGGTCGATGACAACAGCGACGACTCTGCCAGCGACGAGGAGATGGCCAGCGAGGAGAAGGCAGTCAGCGACAAGGATGTGGCGCCAGCAGCGGGAGGCGCTGGTCGGTACATCCCGCCAAGTCTGCGGCGCAAGCAAACAGAAGAGGTCGAAGACGAGCGTGTGGCCGCGATTCGCAAGACGCTGCAGGGACAGCTTAACCGGCTGAGCGAGAGCAACATTGAGGGTATTGTGGTTCAGATCGAGGGGCAGTACCAAAAGTACCCGCGGCATTACGTGACATCGGTGCTGACGTCGCTGATTCTGCAGTCGATCGAGTCGCGAATCAACGTACTGGACACGTTCTTATATGTGAACGCGGCGATTGTGGGCGCAGTGTACCGGATAGTGGGCCTAGAGCCCGTGGCACACCTGGTACAGACGCTGATGGAGGAATTTGAGCGGCGGTTTGTGCAGAGCCTCGGCGAATTTAAGGCGCACGGCGCGGCAGATGCGATGCTGGGCAAAGAATGCCAGAACCTGTGCGTTTTTGTGGCCGAGCTGTACAACTTTCAAGTGGTGTCGTGCCAGCTAGTCTACGATATGATCCGGCTGTGTATTGAGGATATCAACGAGTTTACAGCCGAGCTGCTGCTGAAGGTGATCCGAATTTCGGGACAGCAGCTGCGCAAGGACGACCCGCTGGCGCTGAAGGAGATTGTGCGGCAGGTGACCGAGAAGGTGGGCAAGATGGGCAAGCTGTCAGCTCGGTGCCGATTTATGGTCGAGAGTCTGACTAGCTTGAAGGATAACCGCATGCGCAACGCGATGGCGCAGAATGCCGACAACGTAAGCCGGCTCAAGCGGTTCCTGGGCAACATGGACAAGCGGCGTGCGGTGGGGGCGGCGGAGCCGATCAACATTGGGCTACAGGACATCCGTGACATCAAAACCAAGGGCAAGTGGTGGCTGGTCGGCGCGTCGTGGGTCGGCAACCAGCACAACGGCGGTGAATCCACCGTAGCGGTGCCCGATGTGCCTAGCGAAAACAGCGAGATGGAGCGGCTGCTGCAGATGGCAAAGGCACAGCACATGAACACCGATGTGCGGCGGAGCATTTTCGTGACGCTGCTGAGCAGCACAGATTACGCAGACGCATTCGAGCGGCTGCTAAAGCTGGATCTGAAAAAGACGCAGGCGCGCGAAATGATGCGGGTGATTCTGCACTGTTGCGGACAGGAGCAAGCGTACAACGCCTATTATACGCTGGTGGCATACAAGCTATGCAGCTACCACAACACGTACCGGCTGACGCTGCAGTATGCGCTGTGGGACTTTCTACGCGAGTTGGGCGAGAGCGATGTGGGCGGGCTGGGGCGGCTCAGCGACGAAAGCGGGTCGGCGGTGGTGCCGCTGCGGCGGATTGTCAATGTGGCCAAGCTGTACGCCTGGCTGCTGTCGCGGCAGGCGCTGTCGCTGCTGATCCTCAAGACCGTGACATTTGCTCGGGTAGGCGACCAAGCACGCGTGTTCTTCCAAGTCATGTTTACGACGCTGTTCACGCTGCACCGGAAGCGCAGCGCCCAGGACGAGCAGACCCTGTTCAATGTGTTTCATCGCGCGGCAGCAAACCCGACAATGTGCCATGGGATTCTGTTCTTCTTCCATCACTTTGTGCGCAACTGCGAGCTGGTTGCCGAAGATGACCGCTCGGTGGTAAAGTGGGGCTGCCGTGTGGCCAAGCAGGCTGTCCGCAGCAGCGTTGGCACTGCATCCTTTGACGACATCTGAGTTTCCCAAAAGTTGCCGCCACCGCGCTTATCGCTCTTTTTAGACGGTCTGACCTTGAATAGTTTAGCGATCAACCTTTGTGTCGTAGTTACTAATAATGCCCGAGCTTCCGGATGCTGAGCGGGCGCGTAAGCTGCTGCACAAACGCTGCGTAGGCCGCAAGATTACCGCTGTGCGCGCAGCCAGCGACACCATTGTGTTTTCG
Source organism: Coemansia sp. RSA 2711 (assembly GCA_027575275.1). NCBI lineage: Eukaryota > Fungi > Kickxellomycota > Kickxellomycetes > Kickxellales > Kickxellaceae > Coemansia > Coemansia sp. RSA 2711. The sequence goes on from JANBPA010000004.1 coordinate 26,540, forward strand.
GGCGCAAGCGCCGCTGAAGTCGAAGCGCAGCTTCTCGGCCGCCAGGTCACCGACAGCGGACGACGGGGAAAGCAGTTTTGGCTCTCGCTATCCGACGACCTCTCTCTGCTGCTGCACTTTGGGATGACCGGCGAGATGCACATCCAGGGCGAGCAGCAGAACCACTACCGCAAGATCTCTGTGGATGTGGGCGACGCGTGGCCGCCGCAGTACACCAAGCTTGAGCTTGACCTTGGTTCCACACGTGTGGCCTTCACAGATCCGCGGCGGCTCGGTCGCATCCGCGTGTACGAGGGCGACGCGGCCGCAAGCCCTGTGGTGTCTAAACTGGGGTTTGACCCGGTAATAGACCCGCCGGATCCCGAGACGTTTGCGCGCCTGGTTACGTGCAGGCGGATGCCGATAAAGGCCCTGCTGCTGAAGCAGGATTTTTCAGCCGGCGTTGGAAACTGGATTGCCGACGAGGTGCTGTTTCAGAGCCGCATCCATCCAGCACAGATGGCCAACTCGCTGAACCAAGCACAAACCCGAGTGCTGCTGGATCAGCTCGAACTGGTGTGCAGAACGGCTGTCGACGTTAATGCTGAAAGCACACTGTTTCCAAAAGATTGGCTGTTCCACTATCGCTGGACAAAGGGCCGTGGACGGGCTCCGCAGCTGCCTGATGGCCGCCAAATCGAGTTTGTCACAGTCGGCGGCCGCACCTCGGCGTTTGTGCCAGCAGTGCAGGTGCTCAATTCGCCAGAGCCAGTGGAGGCTAGCGGCGAGGATGAGGAGGCGGAACCGGCCCGACGCTCAAAACGACGTAAAAAGTAGATCTATGAATTTGCCACTGTATCTTGCTAGAGAATCTACAGAGAATGGATCAAGTTGCCGCCAACGTAGACACGCGAGATGTTGCGGTCATCCGCCAGAAACACAAACTGTTCGGCGCGCAGCTTCCACGCGTCGGTGGGGCTGTCACGCAGCCGCTCGTTCACGGCCAAGGTGGTCTCGGCGCTCGGCACTGGCGACGCCGGCACGGCCAGATCCACGACTAGCGCATCAAACAGCTTGCCCTGGTCCAGCGAGCCCAGGTGCTCATGCATGCCCATGACGCGCGCGCCGCCCATCGTCGCCAGAAACAGCAGCTCGTTTGCATCCAGCGGCAGCGCATCGGCGCCAGCAGCGCCCGTGTCCCGGCGACTGGCGATAAGCGCGCGGCTGGCAGCAGCGGCCATGCGCATCGCATCGAGAATCGATGGCGCGTAGCCACCGCCCACGTCGGTGCCCAGGCCAACCGGAATTCCTTCGCGAAGGAAGCGGCGCACGTCGGCAATGCCGCTGCTCAGCGAGAAGTTTGAGTTGGGGCAGTGGCTGACGCCGACGCCGCATTGCCGCACCAGCTGGATGTCCGAGTCGCTCATGTGCACGCAATGCGCCATAATCGTGCGCGTATCAAACAGGCCCGACGCGTGGTAGATGTGCGAGTAGCTCGGCGTGCCTGGAAAGCACGACTTGGCAAACGCAATCTCGTCCGGGTTCTCGCATAGATGCGATTGCACGGGTAGCCGGTACTTTTGCGCCAGTGCGCCCAGCCCGCGCAGACACTGGTCAGAGCATGTGGGCACAAACCGCGGCGTGATTATTGGCTTCACCAGCACATCGTTGTCGTCGGCACTGCGGCCGTCGAGGACCGCCTGCACAAACTGCTC
>JANBPA010000004.1:43310-63796 GCA_027575275.1 Coemansia sp. RSA 2711
TTTGGGTAAATCAGCGGAGAGCAGTTGACAGGAAAGGCGAGACGTGAATGGCTGTAGTCCTAAATAGGTATTGGACTGCGGGGTCGAGCTATGACAGAGAGTGTGCCTGGCTGTCGTCACCCTCCAGCGACTCCACTGTGCACATCGTCATCATCTCAACCCGTTCACTGGGTTTGATCGGCAGACTGTCCATGGTTCCTGGCTAATCTAGGACATACGCACAGTCAATGATCTCGGGCATTTCATCGGCTACGTTAGGAATCAGAACACAAAGTTCAGCAAGACTGGAGAGACCTGATAGTTGGAGGCATCCGGGGGCAACGAGATTACGCGTTTTTAAAGTAAGAGTAAATGGGAAATGCCAGCAACAGGTTTCTACCTCGGGACCTGGCTCAGCAGCTGGACGTAGTTCTCTGGAATCAGCCCGACCTGGTCGCCCTTGTACCCGACGAGCCAGCCGTCGCACTGCTTGTATGTAATAAAGAGCACGTCGTTTTCGGAAAACGCCAGCTCTGTTGGGTTCTCGGCTTCAAAGTTGTATAGGGCTCTGGCCTTGCCCAGAATGGTACTGCTCGTGTCGTCGTCAATGTGCACGCTGGGCCCGCCTGACTCGAACGACGCCCAGGGATCAGACTCGCTGCCCGCATCGACGTCGTCCTCTGGATACACGTGCACATATTTGCCCTCGAACCGTGGGTCCTCACGCGGGTACGCGAAATCTCGAATAACGGGCTCTATGCTGTCCAGCACTAGCAGAGGTTAGTAGGTGCTGCCGAGCAGGCGGCTGAGACGTGTTACCGCAATTCCGCCATGCACACGCTGGCGCATTCACCTTACCTGTAGACGGCTCGCCCTCCATTATTTTTGGGTGACCAGAGTCAAGCTTTGATGATAAACCACAGCGCCGTCTTATACGCACAAAAATGGAGTCGCAACAGTTATCATGTGAGAGGCAAAGCATTGTACCGCACGGCGAAAGCCTGGCCACCGCCGGCGTTTGTTTTTAGTTTCTTTCCGGGGCTAAATTGTGCATATGGGCCACCCGTCACATGACGAGGATTTATTGTTGGAATGAATGGGACTCGTCACCAAGAGTAGTCGAAGCGATCCATGACCTTGCCCTGCTCGTCGGCGTCCTTCTGTGCCTTCTTGCGCATGTAGAATATTGGGCAGTCGCTGTTGGTGCAGACAACCTCGTTGTTTATCGAGCCCTGGCAGCGCTGACACTCGGTCCACAGCCGCGCATACCGTACCTCGAGCTCGCGCATCGTGTCCATGTTGCGGATGTATATTTCCGGCAGCCGATCCTCGCAGTGCCTGCACACGGCCCGGTGCTGGTCGGCCTTCTTCAGCGGCGTCTTGCACCCCAGGCAGGTGTTGGTCTTCACCATAAAGCGTGCCATTGCGCCGGTGGTCGGCGCCGCAACATGGATCGTTCGTGTGTGACTGCCCTTGAACAGCGAGGTAATCTTAGATCCGAGAATTGGCTCAAAGATGCGCGTTAACGGGTTCGTGAGCTGGTTTTCGACGTAGTAGTTTGCGTCGATAGGCAGGTTGTTGTCCAGCACATAAATCGGGTCTTCGACCTTTTCGTACATCTTTGCGTTCTTGGTGCCCTTGATGACGACGTAGGGCACGCGGTCGCCCAGCTGCGGCGCCGACCCGGGGTCACGCTTGCGCATGCGTTCGGCCAGCTCAACGTGGGCCTGTTTGCCGGCGTAGTCGGTCTTGGACAGCTGCTTGGTAACCACCAGCATCGACAGATCAATCTTGTTCTGCAGCAGATCCGCAATGACGCCCTTTGCATACTCAACAGCGCCATCCACGTTGCGGTCGATCAGCAGCATCTTGAGGCAAGTGTCAAGCACCAGCGGCACCAGCTGGCAATTATCGCGCCGGACGGTCTCCAGGCCCTTGGTATCCAGCTTATCGTACTTTTCGGGCCTGGTCCAGTACAGCCCCGCGTAACGCTTCTTGTTGATCAGCAGATACGGAAAGTAGACCTTTTCGAACTCGAGCTTGATCGGGCTGATGAACTTTTTGGTTACAAACTCGGCCGCCTCCTGGCCGAGCTTCATGGTTTCGTCCAGGGAATTGACACCAAACTTGACCATGACGGAATCTGTATCGCCATAGATGACCACTGCATCGTGTGCATAGCCGTTGGCCACCGTGTACTGCTTCTCGACCTCGTGCATAGTCTGGTCAATCATGTTGCGGCCAAACGCCGTGACCGACGCCGAAATCTGCAGACAGGGCAACCGGCCGTTCAGCGCGCCGGTGAAGCCGTATACCGAGTTGGCACTAATCTTTAGCGCCAGCTGCCGGCCGTTCAGCACCTGAATCTTGAACGGATCCGTTTCTTTCTTCATGTCTGCCTTGGCTTTCTTACGGGCCGACAGAAGCTCCTGCAGAATGTGTGGCAGCAGCCCGACCCGCTTGCTCGACTTGACAAAGCAATCATTGGTCGGCGTCACGGTGTAGTCCACGTCCTTGACCAGGCCAAGTCGGTCGATGGTGTGTCGGTTTAGCAGCGTCGTGTAGCACAGGTTGTGCGCCATCATAATCGACGGGTACAGCGACGCAAAATCAAGCGTCGCAATCGGGATGTCGTAATAGCCGCGCTTGGGCTCAAGTACCGTCGCGCCCTCGTACTGGTTGTCGCCGCCCTGCGACTCAATGACCGGCACCACCAGATCCTGAGGCAACGAGTGGCGATAAAGCTGGCTGACGACCTTGATCTGCTGCCCACGAGTCAAGTTGTAGTTGATCGGCACCCCAGTTACACGCGCCATCTCCATTGCGTTGATTAGGAACATCAGCTTGTCCACCAGACGCTGCGGCAGAAACGCGTCTTTGAGGCAGTACACGGCCAGGCGGCGCCGGGTCTCGGGGCTTTCGCGCTGAAGATCGGAAATGATCGTGTATGGTACGTCCTCCTTTTGCTCGCCGAGGAACTTTGCCGACACTGCGTTGAGTGAGAACGAACGCAGCTTGTACTCGCGCCGCATGGCGGCCAGAACGTCGTATTGAACCCGGCCCTCCATGTTGATGTCCTTGGACTCGCGCGTTCCATAAGCTTTGCTCGAAAAGCGAGCGGTCCCGACCTTGGTTTGAATGCTGCGGATTCGGCCCAAGTGATGAAAGCGATTCGCACCTAGTGCCTCAGCGCGATCCAACAAATACGGCAGGTCAAAGTCGGTCGTGTTGTAGCCGATGACAATGTCCGGATCGCAGGCCTGCACAAACTCGGCCCACTTGAGCAACATCTCGGCCTCGTTTTGGAAACTCAGCACATGAACGCCCGGAATGGGCGCACAGGTATCAAGTGTAAAGACGTTGCGGATAAATGGCAGCTTCTGGCCCTGAATCGTAACCACATTGGCGATCTGAATAACCGGGTCCACCTTGGCCTCGGGGAAGACGCCTGGGCGGCCAGCACATTCAATATCAAGGCTCAGAATGCGCAGCGGCGCCACCTTGGACCACTCGCCCACCGGCTCGTGCGCGACAATATCTTTAAAGTCCACATTGACCTCGTACTGGCAGAACGTAGTGTTTCCTGGGCGCATCGAGTACTTGCCAGCCGGAAGCTCCACCCAACTCGCCCCGACAATGCTGGTGTCAACCATAAAGCGAATAGTGAATTCCAGGTTGCTCTCGTACGGCGTGCCGGTGTAATGACCCGACCCGGGGACCGTGAACCCGCGCTTGACCGCCTGCACAACCTGTCGCATCAGCTTTGGGTTACGCACAACAATGCGGAAGAACGGCGCCTTGACGTTGCCGTGGAAGCCAAACAGGGGCTCCTTCATGCACATCTCAATGCGCACCACCGCGTCTGATCTGTGGCTTCCGTCGAGGCGGCTCGACGAGTCGCTGCTATCAGAACCAGCTCCCAGCGTGCTCTTGGTCAGGCGGTTAAGCTCAGCAACCACCTGGGGAATGTTTTTCTCGTCAAAGCCGGCCGGTGCCGGGCAATAAAAGTAGGGAAAAAACCCGTGCACAAAGCAAACTACCGAGTGGCCCTCTTCGGTTACACCAAACAGACGCGCAGTAATCGAGTTGGTCGCAGGTGTAAACTCTTCGTCAATTTCCATCTGCTGGAAGACCAGCTTTGTGGACTGTGGATCCAGCACAGGCGCCTCGGGGCGCGGCCAGAGCGCGGCTGGGTCCTCCGTGTGCCCGTCAAGCTTCTCGAGCTTTGCCAGCTCCTGCGAAAAGTCCTCAGGTAGCTGCTCGTTTGTGGCATCGTTCAGCACGTTTCCGGCCTTGGCGCGTGCTGCGTTGAGCCGGGCACGCTTGTTCTGCTTTTCTTGTGCCGTCGGGGCATGGGAGGACACGTTGAAGCTGGGGCGTTTCTTCGAACTGTCGCTTGCATCGTCGGCAATGCCCATTGCGAAAAATATAAAGTGCCGAGTTTAAATAGAGGGGCAATTCGAATGCTCGTGCAAGGTGGGAGATAAACAAAAACGGCGGTTTAGATGATCGAAGATTTTCTGCGGCCAAGCTGCGCACGACGCGCAATTCGTTCGCGTCGTGTCGGATCACGAGCACGCGTTTCATTGATCTGATCCGGCCGGCTATTTTGCACGCGTGCTTTCATTGGAGGGAGGTGAGCTAGTTTGTCTCTGCGCTCTTCTTTCCACTTATTATTACCGCTTTCAGCTCCGAAACTCGCTACTCATGGCGGCCAAACGCAAATGCCTGTCGGACGAATTTGCCGAGGCGCTCACGGTCAGTCCGCGCGCAAAGGCCGTTAACACTGGCGATCGTATTGGTGCAGCTAGCAAGACGCAGATGAGGATGCGCTTTGGCCAGTGGCTCCAATCCCAGAAAGCAAAGACGCCTAACCCCGCTCTTTTTGAAGTACAGGGCGTGCAGTGCAACCAGTGCCGGTCCATGTCCGTATTGCACAAAGACGGCGGGTGCAGCCATTGCGCACGAGCCCTTTGCGGCGGGTGTCTACACCAATGCTACTGCTGCGAAAGCTTGTTCTGTGTGACTTGCTCTATATTTGACTACTCAGAGTTCGAGACACGGTCAGTCTGCTTTGACTGCAGCCGCTAGCTGCTAATCATGCGGACTTGTTCAATGTAAACTTAAATCTCCACCCTCCATTGCATGCCTAATACAGGCAATATGTCGAGGTGGCCACAAGTTAGATTGCGCATATTATAGCTTTACGCATTCTTTGAATGCTAGGCGTAGAGTGAATGCCAAAAATCGGCAACACTATGGCTAGCGTTCAGCGTGCTGTTGTCTTTGACGCTGTGCAATGTTTCAGCCAAGCAAGTTTTCTTTTTCGGGGTTCTTTTCCTTCAGCACGATAATACACACTTGCAAACACCATGGCACTGCAGAAATCTTTTCTTGATCTCAATTCGCTTGATATTCCGTGGGTTGGCTCGCAAGTGTCGTTCCTTCCGTCAACCAGCAACTCGCAGAGCGAAACGCTGGTATGTTGAAAGGCGCTGTCCGCGTTTGCTGTTTTGACTAGATGCTAAACCGAGCATTGCTGCTGTAGTTTGACAGTCAGCCGCCGGCGCTTGGCTCAATGGATCTGCCCATGCTGCCTCCACAGCTAGGTACACATTTATATGTTTTGAGCACAGAGCAACTCGACGCAGCAGCCAAGATTCTACTTATCCGAATATGTAGGCCTACCGTCCGAGGAGAACCGCCGGCTACACCAGGACCACAAAGTCATAAAGCGCACAATTGACAGACAGAGCCAAGATGTGACAGCCTCGCTATCGTCTATTCACGAGAAGCTTAGCAAGGTGAACCTAAGCATCAATGATCTTCATTCGGATCTAAAAAAGCTGGAGCGGACTGTGACCATGGACAGCAACAGCTCACATACTGGGCTTGTGGATATGGAAATAAAGCTGGGAAGCATAGGTAAGCGCTGTAAGTATGTGTGCGTATCTCGTGCATGTCTTCAACACTAAGATGGTATAGAGCTAAATGTAGTTCATGGATTGGAGGCACGGCTGGCTTCAAGCATTTGCAAAAGTGTCTCCGAGGCAATCGACAAGAAAGTCACCGGCGTTTTGGTGCAGATGGAGCAGCTCGCATCCCGCAGCAACAACCAAGAATTCGGGGCAGACAGTGCAAGCTTACTTGAAGGACTAAAGCACACAACAGGCAGCATCCAGCGCCAGGTTGAACAGCTCGTGTCGGATGCCAGCAAAAGAGCGCCAGAATCCCCGCCGCACTTGAGAGTAGCGCATGCCGTGCCGTTGCTCGATTTCCAGGCAGATTTGCAGCCATCGGCCATCAGCGCTCCGACAGTTGTGCACTTGAATGCAAGTTGCAACAACAGAAGCGCGGCCGGTGGCCAATGTATCGCATTCAGCCACGCTATACCTGAGCAGCGAACTGTATGCGACACCGAGTTCTACATCACCAGTGCTATGCAGCGCGCAAATGCCGGATGGGCACGCAATCCGCCGGCGCCAGCCAAGAAGCGGACGAGAACCTCAAAGTACAAGCCGTAGCTGTTTGACCGTTTGTTTTGCAGGTAGTCCAGTCAAGGACAATTGAAATATGCCAAAAATGTATATACAACAAACTTATGCCCACCGGGCGCCAGAGTTACTGATAGAGACACTCATTTACCAGCGAAATCGGGATGTCGCAGACTGGTGGGATGCCGCCAACCTTCTCATAGTAAAACGTGTTGGCCTCAGCCATATCTTCGCTCAAGTTCGAGTACGGGTCGGTGATGTTGTCCGGCGAGCTGAGCAACGGCGTGTTGTACATGTTCATGGCAAAGTTGAACAAGAGGATAAAGGCAATAGCCATCATCCACCACGCGGGTAGTGCCACCGCCCAGTAGCGATCGGGGTAGTATGTGATCCCGACGGCTTCCAGAGCTTCGTCCGGCAGATACGCCCACAACAGATAAACAATAAACGCGGCCAGCGAAACCAGATAGATTACAAAGCCGTAGTACTCATACGTCGGCGTACTGGCTATCATCGTGTTGTCGGCGACCGATGATGGATAGCTCGACGGTACCTCTGACATTCCAGCGGACTCTTGGTCGTTCCGCATAGACGACACCGATGACATGGTGACTAGGCTCACTGGACGCTGCTGGGGCTCCGTCGTGGCGGCCGGGCTGCTGCTATGGCTAGCCGTGCCGCTCTGGCTGCCGACAGCGAATGCGGGCCGCGACTCAGCAGCGTTGGCAGGACTTGCCGCGGTGCTGGTCGACCCCTGCCGCCGGCGCTGGCGGGCTATGCTATGCGGGTATCGAAATGGCGTGTACATTGACATTCAGGGCGGATAGCAGAAGCCAAAAGGCGCGTGTGAACTCCCTGGCCAGCTGGCGGCCTGGTGGTAACGGGGATGACCGTCCAATCAGATTGGTCGACGTGTGGGCGGGTCATCTGCGCAGGCAGCAAGTGTCCCCGAAACCAACTTCTCGTTAGTTGGCTTCGCATTTTCCAGATTCGCTTGCTACACACGCATTCTCCGCCAGACGCGATGGACGTTATTTCGCATGCGAAAAAGTATGGCGTGCGGTCGGTAAGTGGGCAGCTCTTCGGGGAGAGGGAGCGCGAGGCATGCGCAAAACGCGAAATGAGACTCCGCGCTGAACCAAGCTGCATTTCTGGCGATCGGTGTAGCTGCTTCTCCAGGGGCTGACGTTCCTCAGCGTCCTCACGTCCGCGTTTATGATTTGGAAGGGCCTGTCGCTATTCACCAACAGCGAGAGCCCGGTCGTGGTTGTGCTTTCGGGGAGCATGGAGCCGGCGTACCATCGCGGCGACATTCTGTTCCTGCACAACGGGTACACGCCCATTGAGGTCGGCGAGGTGGTGGTGTACAAGCTGCACGACAAGCCGATTCCAATTGTGCATCGGGTCATGAAGGTCCACACGGAGAACGAATCTGGCGAGCAGTACTTGCTGACAAAGGGCGACAACAACAATGCAGACGACCGCGGGCTGTACAACCCGGGACAGCTGTGGATCCAGCGCGAAGAGATTATCGGCCGCGTCAAGGGGTTTGTGCCGTACGCGGGCATGGGCACCATCTGGATGAACGACTATCCGCAGCTAAAGATGGGTCTTTTGGGCGCACTGTGCGTTTTGTCGCTATTCAGCAACGACTAGTCACTTTTGCGCTACGGATACAGCAACGCGCCGCTATTGTTTACTTTTAATGTAAAGAATCACTATGTTCTCGCAAAGACAGTCGGGGGAATGGCTAGCGGCGGTAGATGTGGTCAGACACGCGAGCCACATCGATCATCTCGGCCACATCATGAACGCGAACAATCGCCGCGCCGCCCTGGACTGCAGCGGTGACGGTGGCCGCCGTGCCCCACACACGGTCCCTGGCATCGGTTTTGCCAGTGACGGCGCCAATAAAGCGCTTCCGCGAGCTGCCGACAAGTACGGGGTAGTTGACAAGCTCAACGGCCAGGTCTTCGTCAACAAAGCCCTCTTCGCCTTCACGGCTGCCGCCGGCTGTCGCCGCTGTCGGGTCGGATGAGTTTGGGGCGGCACGAATGTGTTGAGCCGTAAGCTCTGGGAGGCGGCGAAGAACTTCAAAGTTTTGCCCGCCCTCCTTGGCAAAGCCGATCCCAGGGTCCAAGATGATGTTCCAGCGAGGAACGCCTGCATCCAGTGCCGCCCGCACCCGCTGCGCCAGCTCAAAGCGCGTGCCACGCATGACATCGCCGTCGTACTCGCTGTAGTCGTTGAGTTTTGCCATCGTTGACGGGTCGCCGCGCATGTGCATAAGGATGTATGGGCACTGGCGCCGCGCAACCAGCGGCAGCATCTGCGGGTCAAAGTACCCGCCGGTGACATCGTTGATGATGTCCGCACCGGCATCAAGCGCTGCGGCTGCCACATCGGCGTAGAAGGTATCGACTGAGATTGAGACGTCAATGCCTTGCTCGCGAATGCGCTTGATAACCGGGACAATGCGTTCGGCCTCTGCAGCAGCACCAATTTGGGTAGCCCCCGGGCGAGTGGACTGTCCGCCGATATCAATAATATCAGCGCCGTCGCGGATTAGCTGCTGGGCATGTTGTACAGCCTTGTCTACCGTATCGTAACTTCCGCCGTCGCTGAAGCTATCCGGAGTACAGTTGAGGATGCCCATGAAGATAGTGTCCTTTTGCGTATCCGGCGAGAGGGTCTTTAGCACCGAGTTGTCGGCGATTTTGTCGGATTTAGCACCCTGGACATGCCGCTGGGTCTTCAGCGGCGTCACTCTGACAATGTCGTTTGGTACAGCGCTATGCGTGGTCAGATGGCGATACAGTGCGCCCGAAGTTTTGCCGAGCCGGTGGTGCATCAGATCGCGGTCAATGTCGCAGAGCGGGCCCAGCTGAAACCGACGCTCATGCAGTAAAGCGTGCGGGATGGTCAGACGCTCGGTATCCATCAACAGCTCGTCGTAGAATAGAATGTCGAGATCAATCACGCGCGGACCGTTGCGGTACATGGAAAAGTCACGGCCCATTTCGGCCTCGATTCGCTTGAGTTCATCGAGCATCGGCAGAGGCTCAAGCAGGGTGTGGACCAAGCACGCTGCGTTCAAAAACGACGGCTGATCGGTGACATACATTGGTGCAGTCTCGTAAAGAAAGCTGGTTTCGACCAGGCGCGATAGGGGCAGGTCGTTGAGACAGGCCAGCGCATGGTGCAGGTTAGCCAGCCGGTCGCCGACATTCGTCCCCAGCGCAATGTACACCGAATGCATGGCCGGCCTAATGGCGCTGTTTGCAGCAGCTGCTTCTGCTGCTGCCTCAGGAACGGGCGTGCTTGCTTGCGACGGGGTTGGCGCCATGCTTCCCGTGGCAGACGTGATTCGCGAAGCAGCGCCGCTGGCAAGGGCCGCAGAGGCAGCAAAGTCGTCAATTGAGCGGGTAATTTCGACGGCCGAGCACGCGGCAAAGACGAGTGCGCTCGGCTTCTCGACGCGGATTGTGATTTTGGGAACCTTGCACTGCTTGATGGCGGTCCGAGCTACCGCCGTAGCCAGCGCCTCAACCGTGCGATACGAGGTCTTCTCGACCACCTCTGTAACCGCATCGACGACGGTGCGGAAGTTCCGGTACCGGGGAACCTTGTCGTGTGCGCCGACAGCTCCCTTGGCAGGTTTTGCAGTGTGAAGAACCAGATCAAGGTCGACCGTCTGCTTGTAGTGACGCTCCCACAGGTTGACACCGATGATTATGCTCAGTGATAGCTTCTTGACCAGAATCCGATCCTCGCTGCCCAGTGACCCAGCTGCATCCACTGCCGCTGCGCGCTCAACCGCCGCTGGCGCTGCTTCCTGTGCAGAGTCCTCCTCGTCCTCAGGGGCATCAGACCAGCACCCAAAGACCTCCTTTCGCGTGCGGTATATCTCGACACCAGCGTATTTGGCATGCAGCAGCGCGCGCGGCTTGCGCGCAAACACGTACACTGCTAGCGCACGATCGGTGACTTCAAGAGAAACCCGGGCAATGCCTTCGGCAAACGCTTCTAGCGATTGCAGGCCATGGTTGCTCTCCGCAAACGCCGTCACCCGCTTGCAGGCTATGCCATAGTGCACGCTCTCAGTGACCTTGTCGGACTTGCCCGCCGAGGAAATGGACGTGTGAATTTCAGCGGTGATTACCAGCGGCTGTGCCTTCTTCCTCTCCCACGAGTCGTTCCCCAAAACAGTGCGGACCTCGAGGTCCCTAAAGATAACTTTGTCAGCCATATTACTGTGCACGCAAGATAAAAAAGCAAGAGATAAGCAGAGAGGAAAGAAAAGCAGATGTATCAATAAAGATCCGATTTGCGAGAATTGGGCGTTACACACACAGCAGCGGATCAGGCGGTGGTGCCACTCGCTGGCCAACCCGCCGGTTGCGATTGAACATTGTCCATCCGCCCCTGGCTTGTCCTGGGTGCCAGGAAGTGGTGGAAGACAGCAGTGTCCCGACAAAAGCGCTCGATTAATCGCTAGGTAATGACGAGACCATAGTTTGGTAGCATGTGTGATTGCAGAATACCCAGTATCGAGTTTTGCGGGTGTGGGATGCGACATCACAGTTCTCCTTTTGTGGTGTCAGTCAGCTCCGGTTAAAAATGAGTATAGCTCTGGCATGTACGACGCGTAGGGGCTCCGTCAAAGGACCCGATGCGCTGTACAATTGCGCGCGTCGCCATTTCCTGCGCTCTGTATTCCAAGGGTATGTTTTATGTCTCCACGACTGTAAACCGGATGCTTGCGGCACTATTCTCATAATAGTAATGACCCCCAGAGTAGAGGGTCTATAAGGCCACCAGTAGCTCCAAAGGACGCTGGCGCGGGCACCGTATGGCACAAATTTGTCCGCAACGACGAGTACGCCTGGATGCAAGATCCAAAGAGAAGCAACGATCTTGCGCGATATCTAGATAGCGAGCGCAGATACGCAAGCCGCATGCTGAGAAATACCAAAAAGCTTCAGAAGAACATTGCCAGAGTAAGTACATGCCAGCCCACTTCCCCGCACATGCATGCAGTTGCGCAGACTCCATGTGCTTAGCGATGCCTTTACAGAGAAGTAGGACATGTCGCGTGCAACCGAGGTCGATCAGGTTCCGCCGCCTATTGAGACTCGAAGCGGTGCTTTTCTATACTATCTGAAAAGCAGTGCAAGTGGGTCGCGCATGTACTGTCGTCGCCGAGCAGACGATCCAAAGTCTGAGCAGGTTCTAATCGATGCTGGCGACCTATCGGCTCAATATGGCTACGAGCTTAAAAGTATACTGGTCTCCGATAATCACGACTTTATTGGGTGCTTGGTGGTCAGCAGCAGCGGCGAGCACTCGGGAACAGAAACTGGATGCCTGCTGGTATATTCTGTGGAGGACAGCGGTGTGGTGAAGGTATTTTTTGGCGTGTATATCATGCTTGGATGGACTGCAGACACAAGCTGACATTGGGCGATTGTTGTAGCATCAAGAGTCGTTGGATGGGGTGTTCAACTTTGTCCTTGGCAGCAATGGCACGCTGCTATACACGGTATTGAATGACAAACTCCGCGCCCACAAGGTTTGCTACCATTGCATTGGGCAGCCGCAAGCTAATGATGTCGGTATCTTTGTCGAGAGCAACGACGAGTGCTTTGTTGACATCACCCGCACCAAAGATAAGAGCTATTATATAATCAACAGCAGCACGCTCGATTCCTCAGAAGTGTCCATAGTCGCTTCAGGCGATATTCACGCGGGTATAACGGGCCCCGTGCCCACTTGCCTGCTTCGTCGGCGCCAAAGGGGCGTTGAATACTATGTAGACCACCACGGAGAGGAATTTGTGATTCTAACCAACTCGCCATCGGATGACAGCTCGGCGGAGCCTGTTGAAGCGCCGCTGCCGTTTCGACTGATGCGGGCACCGTCCAACCAGCCCACATCTGCTAGCTGGAAAAATCTTCTTTGCGTTGCGGAGGACGAGAAAATCGAGGACGTTGAGATATTCAAGGATTTTATAGTGATCGTCGTCAAGCGCCAGGGCCATCCAGCCGTCATTGTCCACAATCGTATTGCGGGGAGCAGTTCTGAGCTACAGTTGCCCAACGACGGAAACTGCGTTGTAAGGGCTGAAGCCAACCCGCAATTTGATGCTTCCACAGTGCGCCTTTGCTTCAGCTCGCCTGTTCACCTAGAGTCGACTGTCGAGTATGATATGAAGACACTGCGACAACACAGGTCATGGACATCTGTGCCGCTGCACATCAGCCCGGACGAATATGCGATTTGTCGTGAGCATGTTCCAGCGAGCGGCCTACACATTCCCATGACGCTTATCCATCATCGATCGGCTCAGCTAACGTCGGCGTAAGTTCTGCTTGCAAACGGTGCATCCGGCTGCTGCATGGTTCGCCACGCCAACTAAAACACTGCATGTATAGGCCACCGACGCTGGTTCGTGTATACGGTGCTTACGGTGTGCCGCTCGAGCCCGAATTCCGTCTGGAGGACATACCGCTGTTACGCCGTGGATGGACAATAGCGCTGGCACATGTCAGGCAAGTTCGATGCACGTCAAGTTCATTGGCATTAAATTGGCAGCAATTAATTAATGAGGTGTTTATCGTGTAGAGGTGGCGGCGAGCTGGGCCGAAGCTGGTATGCGGGAGGCAAGGGCGAAAACAAGCTCAATTCAATTACCGACTTGCTAGCCTGCGCGCGATTTCTAGTCGACAAGGGCTGGGCTGCACGCGAAAGGCTGGCGATTACAGGTGTATCGGCTGGCGGACTTGTAGTAGGTGCAGCCATAAACAGCGCGCCAGAGCTTTTTCGCGCCGCTGTACTCCAGGTTCCATTTGTTGATCCGCTTTCAGCAATGCTCAGTCCCGATCTTCCGCTAACACAGGTTGAGACCGCTGAGTGGGGCGACCCAGCAGCAAACTGGGCCGACTATGCGACTATCCGGAGCTACGCACCGTATGACAACATTAGGGCGATGGGTACTCAAAAGAGGGCACCATCAATTCTTGTAACCGCCGGTGGACTGGATCAACGTGTGTCGGTTTGGCAGCCAGCAAAATGGGTGGCACGCCTGCGCGACCAGGGCGGATACTCGGGCAATCCGGCTGCTCCAAAGCTCCTGTTTTTGCCACGAATGAGCGAGGGCCATTTCCACTCTGGCAATGCCGAGCCCGGTAGCGGATTCGCTGATACGCACTCGGTTATCAATGCCTTCCTCATCAACGAAGTAACTGGTGAATACTAATGATGCGGATAGCGCAGCAACGGGTTTTACGGTATATCAATATCTAGCCTATCAGTAAACGTAGTTCATTTTTACGGCAACTGAGCGATTTAGGAAGGCAAGCTAATACTATCGGTTTAGCGCAACAAAGCTCGCGCTTATTTCAACTAGTCACTGAATTATCATACTTTTAGTGTAAAATGAAGGCGTTTAGATATATTCTTGCACTCGCTGCAGTCTACACAGCTAGCACATGCCATCCCGTGCCAGTGGAGTCAGAGCAGCTGCAGAAACAGTTGGGTGTGGTGAGCAAAACGCTGCCGCTTATCGCGCTAGACTATATCAAGGCGGCGGCTGACGCGTATAATACAGCACGGACAAACCTAGTTCGCTATGGACGCGGATTTACGTTTAGCTTCTCGAACCTGCCCTTTGCTCTCGATCAGAAACCGGGCAAGAACAGCAAGGCGAATGTGATACAAACATGACTATTTTCTCAAAAGTTCTAGCCTGAAAGCTTGGGACCACAAACGCAAGTAGTGCTTTGAGCGACCAAAGCATTGTAATGGTAGTTTTCTATCTAAAAGCACTGAACAGGCTTGCTGGTTAGTACCAAGCCCGCGATTATATTAAACTCTGGCAAAATCCAATTAATGCGTAGTTAATTATGATTGCCGCCAGTGCAGTGAGCGAATAGCATGCCTCTAACTCGAGTTTCACTGCAAAAAAACCGAGCGGGGAATTTTAATTGCGGCATCCGCTGCTGCTAGGCTCATCTCGCACCGAACTTCGCTGGGCTTGAGCTCGGTTTTCACTGCAAAAAAACCGAGTTCCGTGATGGCTCTAATTGATCAGGATTGCTTGGATCACCATCAGCTTGATCAGCCGAATCGCCATCCAGATAAACCGAGCTCATTTTTCTGCTTCGCTAGTTTCATTTTGCACATTATACGCTCAAATCGGCGCAATGTTTGGGCGGCTAGGCATATTTACACGGCAGCTGTCGACGCGGCGCGGGATACAGGGCGGATTTGTTGGCCGTGGGCTGGAGGAGTTCTTCGAAAACGGCCAGCGGCTGCCGGCCAAACGCGCGACGACGGGTCGGTCGTGGATGGCCTCGGAGCTGCGGCAAAAGAGCTGGGAGGACCTGCAGAAGCTGTGGTACGTGGTGCTGAAGGAGCGCAATCTGCTGGCCAGCCAGCGCGACGAGTGCCGGCGGCTCGGGGTCTCGGCTGCGTTCTTTGAAAACCGTGGCCGGATAGTCAAGTGCAAAATGACGATGGCGCGCATCAAGACGGTGCTGAACGAGCGGCGGCTGGCCTGGGAGAAGGCGCAAGCGGCTGCGGAGCCAAAGAAGGGAAGAAAGACAAAGTAGAGGAGTTTATGGAGTGCAGAAATAGAAAGGCTATCCCGGGAGATCAGGCGCGGTTCTGCTTGTAAAAGTTGATCAGACCATTGGTCGACGAGTCGTGGGAGGCGATGTCGCCGGTCTGCTTAAGCTCGGATAGAATGGCCTTGGCCAGGCGCTTGCCCTCCTCGACGCCTTCCTGCGAAAAGGTGTTGACAAACCAGATGGCGCCCTGCGTAAAGATCTTGTGCTCGTACAGCGCAATCAGAGCGCCCAGAGCGAACGGGTCGATGACCTTGTTGACCAAGATCGAGTTGGTCGGGCGGTTGCCCTTGAACGTCTTGTGCGGCACCAACGCTTCAATTTCGCTCTGGCTGGTCAGCTGTCCCTCCTTGAGGATCTCGGCGCGCGCCACGTCGGCAGACTTGCCGTTCATCAGCGCCTCGGGCTGCGCAAAAAAGTTCGACAGCAGGATGTCGTGGTGCACGCCGCCGCGAATCGGATTCAGCGTGTGCGTGGGTGCAATAAAGTCGCAGGGAATGAGCTTGGTACCCTGGTGGATCAACTGGTAGAACGCGTGCTGGCCGTTCGTGCCCGGCTCGCCCCAGATTATCGGGCCGGTCTGGTAGTTGACCTCGCGACTGTCGCGCGAGATAAACTTGCCATTGGACTCCATGTCGCCCTGCTGGAAGTACGCCGAGAAGCGGTGCAGGTATTGGTCGTACGGGAGCAGCGCCTGCGTCTCGGCGCAGTAGAAGTTGTTGTACCAGATGCCAATCAGGCCCAGTAGCACCGGCAGGTTGTCTTCCAGCGGAGCCGTGCGGAAGTGCCGGTCCATAGCGTGCCCGCCCTCCAGCAATGCGTGGAAGTTGTCAAAGCCGACGAAGATGGCAATCGACAGCCCGATCGCCGACCACAGCGAATAGCGCCCACCGACCCAGTCCCAGAACTGGAACATGTTGTTCGGATCAATGCCAAATGCCGACACGCCTTCGGTGTTGGTGGACAGCGCGACAAAGTGCTTCGCCACATGTGCCTCCTATGCCAGGTAAAATACGCGGGGGTTAGCGCGCTGTGTCAATGCGTATACGTTGTGAGAACCAGAGTCCACACGCAGCTTCTCACGGCTGCAACCCTGCAAAGGGCGCGCATTCCCACATTGGCCCACACAGAAAATGCGCTGCCAGTGCACTTACCTCCTTTGCCGTGGCCAGGAACCACTCCTTGGCCGAATGCGCGTTGGTCAGCGTCTCCTGCGTGGTAAACGTCTTTGACGCAATAATAAACAGCGTGGTTGCCGGATCGAGGTCCTTGACAGCCTCAGCCAGGTGCGTACCGTCAACGTTGCTGACAAAGTGCACGTTGAGCCCGGGCTGGCCGTACTTTTTCAGTGCCTCGGTGACCATCACCGGGCCCAGATCTGAGCCGCCAATGCCAATGTTGACCACGTCAGTAATGCGCTGGCCCGTGTAGCCCTTCCACGCGCCCGAGCGGATGGCCTCCGAGAACTCCTTCATGTGCTGGAGAACGGCGTTGACGTCGGGCATCACGTCCTTGCCGCCCTCGTAGATTGGCGTGTTGCTGACGTTGCGCAGGGCCACGTGCAGCACCGCACGATCCTCGGTGACATTGATGTGCTCACCCGTGAACATCTTCTCGCAGTAATCCTTCAACTTGGCCTCGCGCGCCAGATCAAGCAGCAGCTGCAGGGTCTTGTCGTCAACGCGGTTTTTGGAGAAGTCAACCAGGAGCTCGGTCGAGTGCTTGCCGTCCAGCGACTGGAGCTGCAGCGTGCGCGAGTACTTGGCAAAGCGCTCGCCGTCCGCCTTGAACAGCTGACGCATGTCGATGTCCTTGCCCGGCCCGTCATAGTAGGCCTGGAGTTGCTTGTAGGCGTTGAGCTCGGTAGCGAGAGGCATGGCTTTTCCGTGTTCAGAAGCTTAAAGTGCAGGAAATGTGGGTTGCTAAAGGCAAGATAAGGAGAAAGGCTGTCTCCGCACGGGTTTTGAAATTGGCCTGGATCGCATTCTCCTGCTTCAGGCCCCCTGATCCTGCTCCACGCTCGGTCAATTGGCAGCCAATGGCCGGCACAGCTGTGCTGGATCGTGATCCATAAAAGGTCCGAGCGGAGACCGCGCGCCGCGGTAATCGTCTGGTCGTCCCAGGCCAAAATGACTAATAGGATGGTATATTAGGCCCAAACAAGCCCGAGAAAGAGTAAAGATAGATAAAATTAGTCCATCAGAGAGCCCACATTGCCGCCATATCCGTGCTGGTACTGCCGTTCGTTCTGCTGCATTTGTGGTGGTTGCTGGTGCTGTTGATGCGGTTGCTGCTGGGCCGGAGCGTAGCCGGGCTGGCTGTAGTTGTACTGCGGTGCAGCCTGCGGAGCCATTGACTGCACTGGCGGTACACCATACGGCGCAGATACGGGCGCGTACTGTGGAGTCGAATACGCATAGCTGTAGCCGTGCGGCGGCTGCGAAATGTGCTGCTGTGGTGGCGGGTAATGTGCCGGTGGCTGCGACCCATAGGGCTGCTGCTGATGCAGCGGCGGCGGCTGATGGTTCTGAGGTCCTTGCATGTACGGCTGCTGCTGGTAGCCAGCTGGACCCGGTTGTCCGGTGGACTGGCCCTGCGGCGCGCCGTACGGAGTTGGCCGGGCATCAACCGGCGGCTGGTAATGATACGGCGATGCTTGCTGCGGCTGCGGCTTGTACTGCTGCGGCTCCAGCGCAGTCGCCATTGACATTTGCGGTGCTGGCTGCTGCTGCTGCTGCCTCTGGGATTGCTGCGATTGCTGGGATGGCGATGTATGGAACTGCGGAGGCTGCGCCTGCGACGAGTTGCCCATAATGTTTGTGTAGCTGGTGTTCAAGCCCTGTGATGCCGGTGGATACACCATAGCCGAGTAGCCATTTGACGGCGGCTGTGCAGTGACAGGATGGGTTGCCTGTGAAGCAGCCATCGGCGCCCCTGTTTCGCCGTATGCGTGCGGTTGCGGTTGCGGTTGCTGCTGATGCTGCTGATAAACGTCCTGCGGCGCTACCGTCGCATGCGCTGGACTCGACATGGACATTTCAGGCGGGTTCGACATGTAAGGACCGCTCATGCCACCGTATCCACCAGATTGGCTGGTTGGCAGCTGGATCGGCGCAGCAGCAGGCGGATAGCTGCCATACACCGGCTTGTAGCTTGGATTCGCCGGGCTGGTCGCTGGGCCGGGCTCTAGCGCTGTCGACCGTCGCACAGACGACGAGTATGGATCAGCCGCAGCAGGAGGCGCATGGCCCATTCCATATTGTCCAGCAGCAGCAGCAACATTGGCAGGCGGGTATCCCGGATCCACAGCTTGCATCGCCTGCTGGTATTCGCGTCCCGAAGCACTATGTGCCTGTTGCGGTTGCGGCTGGTATTGTGGCTGATACTGCTGCTGATACTGATTATGCATCGTCGGCTGCTGCTGCTGCTGCTGCGGGTACTGGGGCTCGTGCTGTGGTGGCTGCTGCATGTAATTTAGCTGCTGAGCACCAATAGGCGACGGGGCACTGGGTTGATACTGCGGCGCCTGTGGTCCGCCGTACGAGTAGCTCTGCTGTTGCACCTGTGGCGGCGGCTGCGCGTGCTCGGTCGATGGAGAATTCATCGACAAATGAGCCGCTTGGTTGGTCAAATGGCCAACGTCGTAAGGGTCAGCAGCACGAACTGGCGACTGCGCGGGTTGGTAGTGCTGCTGCTGTGGCGACAAATAGCTAGGCTGCGCTGTTGCCGGCTGGTAAGCTTGTGGGTGCTCTGGTGCCGGCTGCTGCTGTGGTTGTTGCTGATGCGACGAGGCTGAGTACTGGCTCAAGCGCTCCTGCAACATGGCCTGGTTACGCGATGCGGACTCGTGTACCGCCTGCTTGATCAGCTGTTCGCGCAGACCCGCACGCGACACCGCAAACTCGTTGACCTGCCCGCGGAACGGCTCCAACGATTCGAGCATCATGCTGTAGAAGCGGTTGGCCTTGTCCAGGCCGTCGCGGACATGGCTGTACACCTGCGCCGCCTCGAGAATCTGCGACTCGAGTGTTGCCTTTTTGCTCTCGGCCGCGTCCCACTTTTGGTTGATCGCGCGCGCCTGCGGCAGCTCCAACAAGCGCCGAAACTCTTCCGAGATGTGCTTGACCAGCGCGCCCTGCCGCGACGCTGCTGTCTGCAGACGCTGAATATGGTTGTCGTACTTGCGCAGCTCGCGCTCAAACAATGCCTGCAAGCCCTTTGCGTCTGACATCTTGACCAGCGCATCCGAAATGTCATCGTCTCGTGCAAATGCCTTCAGCTCGCTCAGCGTAGACCGGCGGACTCGCTTTAGGTCAAGTAGCTGGTCGTAGATCTCCTGGATTGCCTGCACGTACCCAGAGAGCCCCACCGGCTGGTCTTGTCCAATGTCAACCAGGTTCTCAGAGTCACCAGGCTGCAGGCCCGAGCCATCGCCAAAATCGGCGTCCTTAAAGTGCTCGATCAGCACGCTAGCAATGCCATCGGGGCCGTTCTGGAGCGCCGGCAGCCAGGGCGCAACCACGGTCTGGTAGTCGCTCAGGATGGAGTTGTCTAGTCCGGCAGCATCGTCAAGCTTCTTTTGATTCTCCGCGACCTGCTCGCGATAAAATGCTGCCGCTCGCGACGATGGCTGGTACCCGGCAAACAGCGGCTCCGAGGCGTACTCGCTTAGCACGCTTTCGCTGGCCCGTTGCTCCTCGTCCAGCAGCCGTCGCACCTGGTTCAACTCATCGCTTGCCCGAACACGCTGTGCTTCGACTGTCGCGCGCATGTCCGTGAGCGAGTGTGCGCGTTCCGTCGACTGCACCTCGTGAGCCGCATCCCGCACAGCACGGCTAGCCTCGCCAAGCTCGGCGACAATCGAGTCGGTGCCAGCACGCTGGTGGCGATCAAAGCGTCTCAGGCTTTCGGGCAGCTTCATAAACGATAGTGCGTCTTGCAGCTCGCCGTCTGCAAGGTTGGCCTTGTCCTCTTCGGCGCGGAGCATCTTGGCTTTTTCCTCGCTGTAGATGCTCGATCCCTCGTGGATGGCCATCGGAATCAGCCGTGTAAACAGCTCTCCGCCCACAACGTTGCTGCGCTCCGCCCCGTAAAAGTCGTTGATGTCAAAGTGAAGCGCGACGACGGCTGCCTCGAGCGCCGGCAGCGTGCTGGTGTTTGGCACCGGGTCATTATAGATGATGTCGTTGTCATGATTTGCGCGCGACAGCTCCTCGCCGATGCTGGCGGTCAGCGAGGCAATCAGGTCCTGCAGACCCTGCACGCTCTCGGGGTACAAATCCTCGGTCAGGTTCGTCGTCGAAAAGAACGTCTCGGCAAACTGGCCCACCAGCTTTGTGGCCTCGCGCGCATGCTGCTCGGCCAGCGAGAACCGGGCAATTGCGAT